>SPJY01003962.1:2148067-2226603 GCA_005191435.1 Raddia distichophylla
CGCCGGCGTTCGTTCTGCGGTTGGTCGCCGGCGAGGCTGCGCCGCCGACGGCGTCGTGGCCGGAGACGTACTTGCCCCAGAACCAGTGGTGGCTCCAGACGAGGTTCATCTCCTCGATGGGCACCCCCTTGGTCTCCGGCAGGAAGAGCGCGACGAAGGTGGTCATCACGGCCATCCAGCCGGCGAAGAAGTAGAAGAGGCCGAACTTGAGGTGGCAGAGCATGGAGAGGAAGGCCTGGCCGATGAGGAAGGTGAGCAGCATGTTGACGCTGACGGCGATGCTCTGCCCCGCCGACCTGATCTCCAGCGGGAACACCTCGCTGGGGACGAGCCAGCCCAGGGGCCCCCACGACCACGCGAAGCCGGCCACGTACAGGCAGATGAAGATGACGAGCAGCAGCGCGTAGGAGCGCGACATGTCGCCGGCGCCGGAGACGCCGAACTGCAGCGCGATCAGGGTGCCCACCACCACCTGGGAGATGAACATCTGGGTGCCCCCCTGGAGGAACAGCGCGCGGCGGCCGAGGCGGTCCACGGAGACGATGGACACCACGGTGGCGAACATGTTGACGACGCCGGTGATGACGGCGGACATGAGGGAGGCCTCGCCGCCGAAGCCGATGGTGAGGAAGAGGACGGGCGCGTAGAACATGATGACGTTGATGCCGGTGAGCTGCTGGAAGCAGGGGATGAGCACGGCGACGGTGAGCTGGGGCCGGTACTTGAGCTCCAGGATGTTGGTCCAGGGGTGCTCGACGGCGCGAGCCTCCTCGCTGGCGGCGACCATGTCGTCGTACTCGTCGTGGACGTCGTCGGTGCCGCGGATCTTGACGAGCACCGCCTTGGCGTCGTCGGCGTAGCCCCGGGCGATGAGGGAGTTGGGGGTGTCCGGGAGGGCGAGCGCGCCGAGCGTGATGATCAGCGCCGGCACGCCGGCGAGCCCCAGCCCGATGCGCCACCCCCAGCCGCCGGTGATCCCCACCGTCGCGAAGTTGATGAGGTTCGCGGCGAAGATGCCGATGGTGGTCATCATCTGGAACCCGATGTTGAGCATCCCGCGCATCCTCGCCGGCGCCATCTCCGACAGGTAGAGCGGCACCGACTGGTTGGCGAAGCCGACGCCGACGCCGAGCAGGATGCGGCCGACGATGAGCATCAGCACGTCGGTGGCGAGCCCGTTCAGCGCCGACCCGGCCAGGAACGTCACGCCGCCGCAGAACATGGACCACTTCCGGCCGAACACCCGCGTCACCCACGCCGCCACGAACGACGTCGCCAGCGCCGCCAGGTACAGCGACGACGTGAACAGCGTCAGCAGCTGGCTGTCGAACTTGCAGTACTGGTTCGTGTCCTTGCTCGCCTTCGCCTTCCTGTACACCGACGGGAAGAACTCGCTCAGGAACGAGTCCATCGACGTCACCCCTCCTGCGCGCACGTACCCCAACATTAATTATACTCCGTATATATATAGTCATCGTCAGCGGCCACCACCAGTGGCGGAGCCAGCCCAACTGAGAAGCCTGGGCTCAGGGTGGCTGGACCTTGGCTCCGCCCAGTTGGGTCCAGGCCACTTGCCACAAATATGCTAAAAAATGAGTTGGGCCGAAAGGAATATATGCCTTGCTATTGGGCCGGAGCCCGAGCCTAGGCCCAGGGTGGCCGGGCCCTGGCTCCGCCACTGGCCACCACCACGCCATTGTCACGATAAGGCAAGTAACAAGAAAATCAAAACAAAATGACAAACGATCGTCATGATAAGCAAGAAAAAGGAAAAAAGTTTCTAACTCAAAATAAACCTCCTCTACATTACTAGGAATACACATTGCAATATAAAATATTATTGAAAAGGCTAAATCAAAAGAAAATCACGATAAGACAAGTAAAAAAAGAAAAAGAAATCACGGAACATTATGAAATCTTATTAAAAAGCTTAAATCAGTGATAAACGATCGCCACGACAAAGCTGGTAACAAGAAAGAAAAAAGAGAGAAGTTTATGGCTCAAAATAATCCGACGACCCAAACATCTTGGTGCCGGTAATTTTAAACGACCTCACAGCAAGATCAATTGCAAATGCAAATGCAAGCTCAAGCTCACCGGAGATGCCGATGTCGTAGCCGAAGATGAGGCCGCCGGAGGAGGCGACGAGGCAGGTGAAGAAGACGAAGGCGGTCATGTGGCCGGGGTAGTTCTTTGCCCCGACCGTGTTCACCACCGCGCCGCCCGCCATTGCCGCCGACCAGGGACCAGCTAGGCAACAGCAATGGAGGAGGCCGAGGAGGAGGAAGAAGAAGCAGCAGCAGCTAGGAGCCTACGAGACCCGACCCAAGATCGATCGAGGTGGCCCGGTTCTTGGAGGAGACGGCCATGGCCGCTCCTTTTAAGGAGGAGCTCCAGGGCGTGGCAGCCATGGCGGCCAACGGCTTCACTGATGGACGAGACGCAGCTAACCTCGGAGCCTGCCAAAATTAGGGCTCCGTGCATGGCCTCATCCGGCTCTTCAGTTATTTTGCTGGAATTAGGATTTAGGGGGCGGTGCATGCATGCTAACATGATCAATGCGGATTAGGTTGGTCTTTACTATTTCTCAACCTTTTCAATCCAAATTTAGCCTTTACTATTTTCTTCTCTTGGTCGTGTGACCAGTGACAACTTGTGTCCCTGGCCGTACAGATGATTAGCACACTGCTTAATTACTCTGTTAATCAGCCATGTTCTTGAGCCCAGGGCGCAATTAACACCGCAGGGGGTGTGGGCATGCGTTTGCTGCATGAGCATGAGGGTGGCATGCATGCATGCATGTCCTAGTGTGCACATCATGCATAATTACTTGTGGGTTTTATTTTATTAGAAAAGAAAATGTCGTTGCACTAATCCAATCAAGAACGCAAAGTAGAGACTGTAAAGAGACAAAAGAACAGTGTGTCGACACTTTATTAATTCTCCAATTATGTTTACAAGTGAGGATTGACCCTTATATATAGTACATAAATGAAGACACTCTGAGACATCTACAGTGAAGAGGCACCTTTAGGAAAGAGACGCCTCTTTGAGATGCACCTCTAGTAATTTGCCCACATGATTAATATGTTAATTATTTCTTAACACTCCCCCTTGGAAAAATTATTGTAGTATATGCATATGTCTCGTTAAAAACTCCTCCCTACAACCCATTGGAAAAAATAGGTGGAGAAAAGAGTACATAGCATATACAAGCTTGTATGTACATGTGTGCACAAATAAACAATATGCATATGCCTTCCAAAAACCCTGTGGGGGAAAAAGGATGGAGAAAAAAAGTGCATTGCATAAATTTTTATTATAATATTGTCTTATATAAAATCTTTTTATGAGTAACCTTTAGGGTAAACTCATATAAGAAAAGAATGAAATATCTGATTTTCAGGATCATCAACATGAGTTATAATTCAAAATTTACTCCCCCTGAACTCTGCAACTAACAAAGTCATCTTATCCCAGATAAGATTTAGTATATAATTCACACAACTTTGTAAGTATTTACCTCACCACTCTTCTGGAGCTTGTGAGAACTGCGGAGTAACATGTTCAATAATATATAACTCATCCCATTTATATTTGGGCAATACAGGACAAATTATCTTCTGGACAATAATAGGGGATATTAATTGCATTGAATGTCATGTAATTTCTAGACATGACATTTCATATAATGCAATTATCTCATCAATATGGTGATCAAGTCTGACCTTCAAGGTCAACTTACTTTATGATAAGTCAAACCATCATAAAGAAATATAAGGAATATATATATATACAAACCTTTATACTCTATATAGCGGTTAAAATGTCAACCAAATTTTCTATGACTTAAGACTTAGAAAATTAGTTCCTGTTCGGATGAAATCACAAATAAAATGTTGAGTCTTAAAGGCACTTACCCGTCCTCTCCCTGGTGATGTCTTCCCACCCTTCTATCTTGTAGAAGGAATAGGATCTCCTCCGCAGCGGACAGATCCTGTTCGCTGTGAAGTCGCGAATGATCTCCCTGCCCGTGAGCCTGAGGCTCACGAGGGAAGCGATCTTCCGCGTCAAGTACCAATCCTCACCGGACATCTCTGGTCGAGGCATTGGAGTTCCCTTCGCCGGAGCCTGTCCTGTGAAGACGAGCTTGCTGTCGCCGCTCCGCTTGGTGTAGAACCACCTCATCCACCACGCGCCCAGTGAGTCGAGCAGTGGCGGACGAGGGTATGGCGCGTCGTCGGCGGTGGCCCGGAGCTTGAGGTAGTAGCACCCAAGCGCCGAAGCGGCGGAGCAGCTCCTCGTCACCGTGTAGTAGTGAAGGAAGAGCCCCACCGGCGGATCGATTCCCAGATAGCCCTCGCACAAGTGTGCGAAGACGGCCATCTGGAGGATGGAGTTCGGATTAAGGTTTGTCACCTCCAATCCGCTGATGTTGAAGAAGGCCTCCACGAAGTCGCTCTCCGGAGACCTCAACCCGAACAGTGCGAACTGCTCGAAGTTGACAAACTCGTCCTCGAGCGGCTCCGGTGTTTCCTCCTCCCGGGCAGCCTCCAGCTACCGGTGTCGACGTGTCCTTCCTCCTCCCAAATCCTCAAGTCCTCCTCGGTCAAACTAGTGCCAGAGAACTTGGCCATAGCAGGTCCCAGAGCTGGACGAACAGATTTGTGCGTGGAGTTTGGCTGTTTGATGCTGAGAGCGGTTGGAATTAGGGCTTGGGAAGGAAAGGCGTGAAAGCAGAAGTGACTAACCGCGGGCGGTTTGGGTGCTTTTATAGGCCCGAACGAGCAGCTCTGCAACGGTTTGTCACAAAACGGCTAGTTTTCACTGCAACGGCTAGGTAAAAACGGTCGCCTGTTTTCACTGCGCAGCGAAGTTACCGTTGGAATCTGCCAACGGCTATTTTTTCCAGTGTATGCACTGAAGGCTGGGTGCTCTGCTCGAACAGATGTGATTCCCTATTCGACACAACAGAGTTGCTCGATACTGATCAGGTTTTGTCCGGTTCCGAACAAGTCTTGCTCGATTGAACCTTGACCTGGTCGGTCGTTTGTTGTTTGTCTCTGAAGCAGAAGATTTCCCTCTTCGTGACGTGGAGTCTCAAGAGGAAGACCCCACTCTGGTGAGATATTCCACTTGAGTCTCGGGGGCTAGCTGTCGGAGATAAAATTACGGCCCATTGCCATGGCCCACTCCCTGACGGCCCAGTCGAACAGCCTACCAGGGCCCAGCTCCCTGGAAGGTTCTATCTGGCCCATGTGCATCCTGCCGAACAGCTTCCTGACTGGCATGATGCGTAACAGCCAAGGAATCGTGTTTGAGTCTGTCTCGAACAAGCGTTCTGCACGGCTACGTGAAGACCCGGACGTTGGTTTCCCGGATTGGATTAGGAGTCGTGATCCCCAAGACTTGGAGTTTACCTTATCTGCCGTGGGATGTATTTGGCATGGTACGAGTTCGTTACGTATTCGTAGTTAGCCCGGCCCGATTTTCCTCCGGTTGGTCGGTTCATCAACACTATATAAACAGAGCCCCTACGGCGTGTAGAGGGGCCAAGAGATTTCGCATTGTCACATATTGCTTTCTTGTACTCCCATAACCTCGCCGAGACTTGTTCATCTCGTCGAGATTCCCTCTTGTAATACTCTTTGATATAAAGAAAGGCTGGACGTAGGGCTATTATCTCTCCCGAGAGGCCTGAACCAGGATAAAAACACTTGTCTCCCTGTTCGTCGCTGATTGCTGTTCATGTTGTTTGGCGTGTCTCCTATCTCTCTCTTTAAAGAACCTTAATCGACTTGAGATCGATATCTCAACCGTCGACACTTTTCACATGGCTTGTTGTCAAAATAACATTACTAATCCTTTTGTAATAATCACCTCTACCTAAAATTGGCAACATAATTGTTATTAATGAGACTATGGATTACTATGATGGACAAAGATCACTCTTTACTCCTCAGGAGTTCAACTTATTTTGAGTCAAGGTCTCCACTCTTCAGAAGAAGATGATAACAATCGCTGCCAAGACTACAAACTTCACATATGCGCTACATAGAGCACCAAGAAAGTGATCATCATAGACATGCCACATGTTTAAAAATGACGAAGCGATAAACCCACTAATATATTTGATATCATTCTAGACAACCAAATATATCATTTGAGATGTCCTATGGATCTTACACTTAGCATGCAATGAGTGCTAAATGTTAAATTTTGATATTATCAATTTTGGGGATAATATCTACATTTTCCTAGAAATTTCCTGTTTATTAATTTTCTTTAGGAAAATTAATTACAAGAAATAAATATCTTGAGATATTGTGCCTTCAGGGCAATTCATAGCTTATTACAATATTGCTATGAAATTTATTGTCTTCCGAACAATTTTTATTTAATATATAACGTCTTCCGAACAATAAAAATGTATTTTTTAATGTCTTCAGGACAATATATATACACATATGTATGTATGTATGTATGTATGTATGTATGTATGTATGTATGTATGTGTGTGTGTGTAAAAAATCTTTTAAACATTTAACATGCTATAATATGTCTACGGTACATACTACATGTTAACTATTATTTATTCAATGTCTTATGGACATTAAAAGATATTAATATGGTTATGTATGTCTTCGGGACATAACATTTAAGATTATATCTTTTTTTGTGTCTTTTGGACATCTAAATATGATATAAAATAATATATCATATGATAAAATTCCATGAATAGGTCCTAGAAAAAAATGAGTTTGAATCGTAAAATTTTTATATGGTGAAATTGCAATAGACCAAGTCTACATGGGCTCAAAAGCAATTTACCGTAAGTTATTTATTTTCAATCAAACTCCAGGATCTGAATATAAAATAACACCACTTTTGCAATAACACCACTTTTGCATTTTCATGATTACAAATTAACCAATCTTCAGGGGTCAATATGCACTCACGTATACGCAGATAAAGTACAGGCGTAATTCACCAATCTTCAGGGGTGAAATTACATGTCTATACTAACACATTATTTTCAATTTTTTCGGGAACTAAAATGTTAAAGGATGCGTTATCATTCCATCGTTCACAGGGAGGGGATTTGGCCTTCATCGCCGTCACTGGCTTCTGGCCGAGACATGACGTTGCCACAGATAGGCTCGTGCCGATTATCACCGATGTCGATGTGGGATGGCAAAAGGTCACCGCCTTCTCACCAAGTGTGAGCTAGGGTGCCGGTAAGGTCGTGTGTGTTGTACCCGTCACCGCCGTCTTCCGGATGAGCTATCAAGCGTGCAGGCGGGCAGCACCACCATCTTCAGGACGGATAAGCATTGTTGTGCGTTGAACTGATAGCCTTCGGTGCTAGCTCATTGGTTCCCTGCGAGATGTTGCCATCATCGCATGGCTCTCAGCCAGTGCACAGGCTAACATTGTGCTCATGGTTCTCCACCATCGCCGGATACCTGCCGCTGCTGACTCTGGCTGTCGGTCAGTATGACATACAGTTTATGTAGAGGTTTAGGCCCATGGTGATATGCCATTAACACTGTTGTGGAATGGCTGCTACTGCGATTATCGGCTTCAGGCCTAGTGTGCGGCGGCCGGGCACCGCTTAGATCACAAACCTCATGTTCTTTGGCATTATTAGTTTCGGGTCAGCACCACCATCATCGTTGTTGCTGGCTTCAGGCCAGCGTGCACTACTAAAAAAACAAGGCTAATAACACGTCGGTATCGGTTAGATTAAAACCGGTACCGATGATGGCCAGTGTCGCATCCATCGGCTTCTGGTGGGAGTGGAAAATTTTACCACCGCCTTCTAGCCTTGAGATTGCACGTGCACGGCACAAGAAAACTGCTCTTCAGGGGCTCTTCCATGGCTCAAGGATCAGCCGGCCTCGAGGGCTCAGTCACTGCGCACTTCAAATTGTACGAGCGAGCAAGCGTCGCCGTCGTCCGGATGAGCGGACGCCTCGTACCTCCGACGAGGCAGCTATGGTCGAGCGCTCATCTCGCCAAATCTCGCCAAATCGTTGTCGTTGGATGCTTCGATCCACTCGGGAATGTAGCGGTTGATCGTTCCCTTCTCGTTTGTGCACATGAACAGCAGGCAATTTGTTGGTGCCCAGTAATACTCACGGATCAAGAACATCGCATGTTCAGAACACTTGTTCAGATCATTGCCATGGCTGGGAATGGGAACATGGCATCGATGTTTTTACAGGAAGCAAATTTTCCATGTATAAATTAACATGGATTCTCTCCCTAGGTAATGACTAATTGCAATTAGCGTTGCACCATGCATGATTTAGCCCCTGTTCATCCGACGAAGGGATAGACTTTCCCCTCCGGTTCACACTATTTGATGAGATTAGTGCTAATCAATTGCAAATCTGCAATGAAAAATAGTTAATTAGATTAGAACAATCTCTCGGAGCAGGGTGTTGATAACGTATTAGAGAAGAAAATGTGGTTTCACTAATCCAATCAAAAACGCAAAGTAGAAAGACAAAAAAAAAGCCTGTCGACACTTTATTAATTCTCTAATTGTGTTTACATGAGGAGATTGACCCCCTATGTATAGTACATGCATCTATAGTGAAGAGGCAACTCTAAGAGGCACCTTTAGGAAAGAGACACCTCTTAGAGAGAGACCTCTTATAATTTGACCACATAATTACTATGTTAATTATTTTTTAACAAATTTAATTAGAATTATCTATCTTATTTTTGTTCGGATGCATTGCTCATCATCGACCATTATGTTATATTCAGCACCAGAATGTTAGCGGCAGGAAGACCATTGTAAATATTCAAACAGTTGGTTCGTTCCTTTATATATTGAGAGAAAATAACACACTTTTTAGTGATAATTATAACAAATCCATACTGATTGCATATTGTACTCGAAGCATGTTTGCTCTCTAATGACTAGAAATTACTACCCCATTCAAAGGAAAAGGTTACAATGGAGTAGATTAAAAAGGGCACAATTACAATTACTGATGTTTCTGTACACAAACTATAGCTACAACGGAGGAGATAATAGTCCTGGACTGGACAGTGGTGCTCTACCCGTCAAACAAGCCAGTTAAAATTCACTAGCTGGGCAATATGGCAAGACAACCATGGGAGAGGGCACAAACCTTGGGGATGACGAGGAGGAGACTAGGGAATGCTCTCTTCTTCTTCCTCACTCCTTCTCCCACTCAATCTCTCAAGAACATGGAATCCTAGGTGGAAGGGAAACCATGGGAGGAGTTTTCTCACTTGGGGAAAGGTGGCTAGGATTGCAAATGAGCCTCTCTCAAGTTTCTCCCATGCTCCAAGCCTCTATTTATAGGCATAAGGTGAAACCCTCAAAGATGGACGGCTCAGATTCATTTTCGCGAGATCCAGCTCGATCTGTCGGACGTCGTCCGGTTCTCATCGGACGTCGTCCGAAGAACGAATCTGGTGAAATTTCACCTTGATCGGACGCGTCCGACAGTTCATCGGACGCCGTCCGATGGAGTGCGCTGTGCTCTCCTCCTGTGTCCGCCAAGTGTTTGGTCGCTTTCCTAACCACCATCGGACGCCGTCTGGCAGCGACTGTGCATCCGGGTTCTTTTAGGGACTTTGACACTTGGTCATGATAGGGTGCACCTAGGTTCTTGTCTTGTCTTAATCTTGTAGCTTGTCTTGTCTTGTCTTGTCTTAATCTTGTCTTGTCTAGTCTAGTCTAGTCTAGTCTAGTCTAGTCTTGTCTTGTCTTGTCTTGTCTTGATCTTGTCTTGTCTTGTCTAGTCTTGTCTCTTGTCTTGTCTAGTCTTGTCTTGTCTAGTCTTGTCGTGATCTTGTCTTGTCTTGTCGTGATCTTGTCTTGTCTCGTCGCAATCTTGTCTTGTCTTGCCGTGATCTTGTCTTGTCTAGTCTTGTCTCTTGTCTTGTCTAGTCCTGTCTTGTCTAGTCTTGTTGTGATCTTGTCTTGTCTCGTCGCGATCTTGTCTTGTCTCGTCGTGATCTTGTCTTAAAAAACCCAGTTGCCATCAATTACCAAAATCACTCAGCCCATGGGAGCTTGAGCTTACAAGGCTCGTGCTGATTATCACCGACGTTGATGTGGGATGGCTGTTGACACAAAAACAAGAGTTTCTATGAACACACGTGCAGAAGCGTCAATCCAGTGATTGCGTCGCAACTAAAACCAAGCGTGCCAGTCGATTTGACCTGTAAATCGACAAGGAGAAAATCGTCAGTAATATAGGCCGAATCGGCTTTTTAGTACAGCCAGATCAGGTTATTTGTAATCGGCTCTAAAGATTTCGATTACAAGATCTATCGGCTTAAAGCCTGATAGAGCAAGTAAATTCAAATAGACATTCAAATCTAAATATTCTATTTCTTTTTGATATTTTTGATATAATATTAGCAATAAACTTTCTTATCAATGCATTAGATCAAATCGAGAAACAGATTGAATAGATTGGTCAGGCCAAGACAGTATTCAGATCTAAATCCAGATATAAACTAATAAACCGATTTAAAAGTTAATACTAATAAAGGTAAATACAATGCTAATCGACAAACGTTTGCATACGCAAAATCCTAAACAAGGTATACACAAGATCGATTAAACGAGACAGTCGCATATATCGGATTCAGGAAAAAACACATGAAAGGCTTGATGATCGGCAATGCAAGATAAACACATATTACAGATCGATTGAATCGAGACAGTGCAATATGCGAGAACATGTTAAAGATCGGTAAATCCCGAGACAGTTTAACATGGTTTGTATACACGAGATCGATATGATGCAACCATGCATACGGGTTACAAGGAGAGAATCGATTATCCCATCGAGATAGCTTTACCTGCGATTTGAAGCCTTTCGACGAAGTCAATCGGATTCGAGAGAGTAGTTTTGTATTGAGTATGATGTTCTTTATTCTCGAGGCCTAAGCTCCTATTTATACTATTACAAAGTTGATACCGATACGACCTATTTTACCGCGTCATGTCTTTCTTCCGAAGTCTTGCATCTATCGGTTTCTTCGATATGCTCTTCTTCTTCGCCGCTAAAGCCCATTTCCGATTCAGCCCAATAATCCCAACATATTCGACCCCTTTCTGAATATCCGATTTTCTGCCAAATTCGGGTGTCAACAATGGCCTTCTTACCAAGTGCGAGATAGGGTGCCGGTAAGGTCGTGTGTGTTGTACCCGTCACTGTCGTCTTCCAGACGAGCTATCAAGCGTGCAGGCGGGCAGCACCACCATCTTAAGGACGGATAAGCATTGTTGTGCGTTGAACTGATAGCCTTTAGTGCTAACTCATCGGTTCCTTGCGAGATGTTGCCACCGTCGCGTGGCTCTCGGCCAGTGCACAGGCTAGCGTTGTGCTCATGGTTCTCCACCATCGCCGGATTCCTACCGCTATTGATTCTGACTGCCGGTTAGTACGACATACGGTTTATGTAGAGGTTTAGGCCCACGGTGATATGCCATTAACGCTGTTGTGGAATGGCTGCCACCGCGATTATCGGCTTCAGGCCAAGTGTGCGGTGGCCGGGCACCGCTTAGATCACAAACCTCATGTCCTTTGGCATTATTAGTTTCGGGTCAGCACCGCCATCATCTTTGTTGCTGGCTTCAGGCCAGCGTGCACTACTAAAAAAACAGGGCTAATATATTAGCACGTCGGTATCGGTTGGATTGAAACCGGTACCGATGATGGCCAGTGTCGCATCCATTGGCTTCTGGTGGGAGTGAAAAATTTTACCACCGCCTTCTAGCCTTGAGATTGCACATGCACGGCACAAGAAACTGCTCTTCAGGGGCTCTTCCATGGCGCAAGGATCAGCCGGCCTCGAGGGCTTGGTCACTGCACACTTCAGATTGTACGAGCAAGCGAGCGCCGCCGTCGTCCGGACGAACGGATGGACGCCTCGTACCTCCGACGAGGCAACTATGGTCGAGCGCTCATCTCGCCAAATCGTTGTCGTTGGATGCTTCCACTCGGGAATGTACGTAGTGGTTGATCGTTCCCTTCTCGTTCGTGCACATGAACTGCAGGCAATTTGTTGGTGCCCAACAATACTCATGGATCAAGAACATCGCATGTTCAGAACACTTGTTCGGATCATTGCCATGGCTGGGAATGGGAACATGGCACCGATGTTTTTACAGGAAGCAAATTTTCCATGCATAAATTAACATGGATTCTCTACCTAGGTAATGACTAATTGCAATTAGCATTGATCGCCACGCATGATTTAGCCCCTGTTCATCCGATGAAGGGATAGACTTTCCTCTCCGGTTCACACTTTTTGATGAGATTAGTGCTAATCAATTGCAAGTCTGCAATGAAAAATTGTTACTTGGATTGGAACAATCTCTCAGAGCAGGGTGCTGATAACGTTTTAGAGAAGAAAATGTCGTTTCACTAATCCAATCAAGAACGCAAAATGAAAAGACAAAAGAACAGCATGCCGACGCTTTATTAATTCTCCAATTGAGTTTACAAGTGGGGATTGACCCCTATATATAGTACATGCATCTACAATGAAGAGGCAACTTTAGGAAAGAGACACCTATTAGAGAGGCACCTCTTGTAATTTGCCCACATAATTACTATGTTAATTATTTTTCATCAAATTTAATTAGAATTATCTTCCTTATTTTTGTTCGGATGCATTTTTCATCATCGACCATTATGTGATATTCAGCACCAGAATGTTAGCGGCAGGAAGACCATTGTAAATATTCAAACAGTTGGTTCGTTCCTTTATATATTGAGAGAAAATAACACACTTTTTAGTGATAATTATAACAAATCCATACTGATTGCATATTGTACTCGAAGCATGTTTGCTCTCTAATGACTAGAAATTACTACCCCATTCAAAGGAAAAGGTTACAATGGAGTAGATTAAAAAGGGCACAATTACAATTACTGATGTTTCTGTACACAAACTATAGCTACAACGGAGGAGATAATAGTCCTGGACTGGACAGCGGTGCTCTACCCATCAAACCAGCCAGTTAAAATTTACTAGCTGGGCAATTATCAAAAGCCAAACCCAGCCAACAGGAAAAAGGTTACGGAAGATCATACATAATTACAAAATCAGGTGCAAACTAGACAGCCATTCGATCCATTTCAGATTCAATTAATAGCGTCATCATATAGACATGGTCATCGGAAGAATCCGCTGTGCCGATGGTTCAGGTTTGATCTCCCATGAAGCCTTTTCATCGGCCTCTTCAGGGAGAATGAAAGGCATTGAGATCTCCTTGATCATGAGATCACCGCAGAAGGGGCACTCACTTGCCACAGCATCATCCAATTGGGACCTCAGCTGTCAAAAGTAATTACGACGGCATCAGCATGGTAACTGCAGATTGCAGGATATCAGAGTGGATATCACCAAACCTTATCAGGTTGCATTGTGCTCACAGTAGATTCACCATTCACACTAGCGCCATTGTCTTTTGCTGCTTTCCTGTCCATTAGGCTAAGCCGCTTCTGAAGGTCCAATATTCTCTCAGCCTACAAGATAATGAACTCGTCCATAATTGATTGGTACAAGAGAATAGATTTAAACCTACTCTAATATTTAATAATGGAACAACCAAATTCAACTGTTCAAGAGAGATCAACTCATCCATAATTGATTGGTTCAAGAGAATGAATGTAAAACTAATCCATTATTCAATAATGGAACCACCAAATTAAACTGTTCAAGAGAGACTTACTTGCACTTGGTTACTGCAACGAGTTACATGGGCAATCAGACAATTTGCATGGAAGGCATGTCCACATGGAAACACATAAAAGGGGGCCATCTGTCCAAGAGATAGCTTCTTCCTACCAGGTGTAATCCTCCAACAGTCAATATTTTGCGTCGGCATACCTGTTAAGGAAACAAATTTAACTCCAAGATATACTGGAGAAGATATTAAGCACGCAAATTCAAACAGCCATCCGCAAAAAATGGGAAAGATTTCGATGCACTTGAGAGCGCAAGTAATACCAAAAGAAGGATATCAGACTACCGAGTCCTCTCTCTGAAGCTTTCATTGGCATACAATTACATATTCACAAAAGGGTAGAATTAAATGAAATGTCACCAAAAAAAATGCAAAAGGTATAACAGAGTCGAGCCAATGAAATATAAAACACCATTTTGGAGGTTATGAGCACCAATCTCTTACCCCACATTCCTCCTCACGATCAATTACAGTATATCTCTGAGCAAGGGCGCCAATATCGCCCCTAATGCTGTCTGCCCCACGTGTAGCATCGTCCATCTCCTGCTTCAGTTGCTCAATCTGACTGTTATAGTCCTTGAGAGATTTACAAATTTCCTCCTGTTCACAGCATCCTTTTCATTTTATTATGAAGAGAGGAGGTATAAAATTGAAACATAAATACTTATGCGGTAATTGCAAACAAGAAACAGTATGGATTTCTTTCAAAAGAATCAAATGAACTCCTTATACAAAGCTCAGACTACATGAACTTTTATTGATCTTACTTTAAAGTCGTCGATCAATACAAAGTCTGGGAAAAATGGTAAGATATCCTCAATCTTCAGCAAGTTATTAGTCTCTGACAAAAATTCTATAGCTTTCTTTATGTTCTCTCTCTTGACTCCTTTCTCTTGCTCGATGACATGTTTTGCGGCCTTAAGCCACAGCTTCTTCCTAAGCTCTTCATCGTCTTCAACTTTGTCTGCTTCTGCTTTTGCAAGCTCTAAATCCACCTAGTGAGGTCCAAATAAAGTAAATGAGTAGAACTCAGAAAATAAGTACTGTTGAACCATCAATTTGTACACAGATCACAGTGGATGCTTCTCAGATGAAACTAAGTTCAAGTGAGGATTACCGTCAAAGCAAGTGCCACAGCTTCCTCATGCATGGACATCATGCTGTAAATACGAACACAAGCACGCATTCTCTTCTCCTGGAGACATAGACGAAGAGCATACTGGGGTTCGTAAAAAAAATCAGGGCCATTTGTTTGTCCTTTACCAAACTTGGTATCCAGAAATTGCAAGAGCTGGGATTCATCCTCCTACAGATAAATGTGGCAAATATTCACGTAACATGATATAGCACTTACTATAAATGAACTGCCAAAAACAGTTAGTATTGCTATGATGCCTGACTGCCTGAGCATGTTAATCTAATGTTTCCAACAGAAATAACGCAAGTGCCATGATAAATTACTCCACAATTTCCTTTCTAGTTTGTACAAAATCAAGATGATGCACCTTAATGGCATACAGCACAAGCAAGAAGTAATGCACAATGTTAAAGAGATCTACCTTCTTGGAATACAGTGACAGCAACAAATTATGCACTCCAGGATCCTCGTTATTTAAATCTTTGACACAAAATTCCAAGTACTTGATGACCTCATGTGTTTCGTTCCTGCAAAAGTTGCTAACATGTTGAATTCATTACATCATCAACGGTGTGGAAAACCAAATTTGCCAATTGGTACAACAGGTTGCCCTTGAAGCTGAAGAACAATAGGTGGTTAAACCATTTTAATGGTTTGTATCAAAGTTTTGATATGTCAGAGTAAGATTTAAGTGGATTTAAGTCTAATGGGTTACTCAGTTCTACCTATAGTAGATGTGGATTTCAAATTAATACTTCAAATATAATATTATTTAATATAAAACCCATAGAGCCCCCCGATATGCCAAAACCTTTATAAGGAAGCCAGTAAGGAGGCTAAAACTAGGTGTGAAAATTATTATTAGAAGGAAAAAGTGCCGATTTGGTCCCTTAACTATGCCCTCTGGACCACTTTGATCCCTAAACCTCACTATCGGACTTGTGAGGTACCTCATGTAGCAAAACCAGACTTGACCGATCCTTTGACTAGTCAAAACAGCGGTACTACGGTTTTCTTGCTAACGTGGACTGCCACGTCATTGCCACGTCACACATGGTGAACACCCGGACTGTCACGTCATTGCCACGTCACACATGGTGAATACCTGGACTGACACGTCATTGCTAAGTCAGCAAAAATCCTACAAGGCTGCCACAAAAGTAAGAAAACCCTAAAACCACCCACTCAATGAACTATTTTGGTCCGGTTTTGCTACATAAGGAGCCTTACAAGTCCGGTATTAAGGTTTAGAGACCAAAGTGGTCCACCGGACATAGTAGAGGGACCAAATCGGCACTTTTTCCTTATCAGAATTATCCAAATTATCCGATTGACCTAATAAATAGGATGAGAATTTAGCGTAGATTTTTAATGCGTATTGATACTCTCTACATAGAATATGCATAAGAATACCCATGTAATATTCTAGTAGGAGAAAAAAATGAACAATATGCTGTTCTCATATCATACTTGGCATGTGGTTCGCTCAAATAACGCATCATTGCTGGTATAAGCTTCCCTGGATTCAACTTGTTTCTTGCCATCATCCATGATTCAACAGTCTCATAAGCATCTAACATGATTAAGTCTGGTGCAAATTTATACTGCGTGGAAACAAGTTATAGAGAAAATGGTTAGCTGTTTAATAACTGCTGTGAGTAATTAAAAGATAACTTCAATGTGGTAGAAAGAACCAAAGATATTTTTGGTTCTAGAACAGTAATAAATGCAAAGAAATTGTGTACCACATCTAGTGAAACATTATGTTGTTGAAACAATTCCAATGCTTATTTTTTTTAGTTCTAGGACAGTAATAAATGCAAAGAAATTATGTACCACAAGATCAACTGGAACATTATGTTGCTGAAGCACTTCCAATGCTTTTCTTGCTTCTCCTTGCTGAAACAGTAAATGGAAAAAACTTTAGGATCTGGTGCCCCATCAAAAGCCAATGGATTGCAAGTGATGATGAATAATGCTCCATAAAAGAAATAACAGATTTTTTTATATATGATTTTTTTCAGACAATTATGTGCATTGACGCTGAAGTGATGGGCTTCAATAAAGCATGTGTAGCAAACTCCAGTGTTACTTCTCATAAAAAAAACTCAAATGATGCTAGAATAAAGCATGTGCACTGATGCATGCATATAAGATTAAGTTTGGAGACATTTACGGATTGACGTATTATGCGGAATAACTTTTTGCTTTTTTATTGACACAGAAGAAAACAAATTGGTTTAACAACTAAATTGGTTTAACAACTAAGTTTTTCAAACAGATGAGATAAAAGAAAGGAAATTAATGGTAGATATATTAGAGCAAGATTGCGAGATCATCGAAGCCAAGATATTGTCCAAGTGTAGCAGTGTTGCTTTGCTTTGCTTGACCCAAGCCCATCGCAACACATATGTTGAACATGCTTCTTTAAACTATGTAGTTGTGTTCGTACAAATTGCCAACTCCTTTTTGACCTTGAGTAGGCATAAAAGCACTATGCTGTAGCAGCAGATATGCTATCCATGTTTGTCTTCCCTCAAACGCGATATGCAAAATAGCATGTGAAGGCTAGCTAGCACTTGGCAGTTGACAGTTTGTCCTACTATTAGACTTGACTCAACAACTAACGAACTCCTAAATGCCACATATAGTGATACCAACCTGAATATAATGATGAACAACGATTTCATATTGCTCCTTTAAACCAGCAAAATACACCAGCTCATTCACTCTTCCATAACTGCAGAAGTTATAAAGAGGTTGGTGAGAGGCTTACACAGTTACACATGCATCCAGCAATGGACTGAAGTAAACAGAAAAAACGATGGGGTCATCTCATGCATTACAAGTACAAACAAACCAGCTAAACTAAAGGAACAACATACTTTTACATTTATCTATTTATTCAACTCAGTATTTGCTCTGCTAATTAAATATGCTATGGAAGGTACAAAGATAATTCGCTTCCTAATCCATAATCTTACTGGGTATACACAGCCCTGATCTCACAGCAGGACACAGTTAACTTTCCAACCGTGTTAAGAGACTTGGACTCCTCAGGATCTAACAATCCATTCTTCACAAGTGTTGATCAAAACTGAGATTGTGTTTCGTCTTAAAGAAATGCATACCATATACTCTGTCTTAAGGGCATATTCTTCTTATCTTATTTTACTTATTGATTTATTTGACTAACCTCCTAACTTTGAGAACTTCTCAAGGTGGATTCGAGAGTCGGGTCCCTTTGTTTGAGTTGTTCTAAAGAACTTTTAGACATACCTTTGAGATAGAAAAAAGACAGACAAAAAGCAATCTATTTATATTGTAAACAAAGATAAGAAAATAAGCAGCTAACTCAAATAAGTTGTAGAGAACAAAGCCTAAAACTAGACATGGGATATCCATGATAAATATAGTTGAAACAACATACGTGAGAATAATATATTATACCTTTCCAATAGTGTCATTGTCGCTTCATCTAAGACATCTTTGCAATCACTTAGAAATGCACAAAACTCAGCTACGGTTGAACGGTATTTCAAGTTGTTGGACTCTGCTACTGTGCCGTCTTCCAAGAGAAGACGATTAATCTACAAAAAAATAGACAACATATATTAAATAAGCTCCAAAAATGTAGTTAGTCGACCAAAGATCAAAGAAAATTCAAATAACACTGAAAACAGAGGTTATAATATTCAGAAGGCGGGTAAATGGAATCAAGCGTAATAGTACCTTGTCTAAGTACAGCTCAGTAGCCCAAGTCGAGATCATGGTAATCTGCATCTTGTCATCTTTGGTAAGGTTATCAAGTCTTCTCAGTAAGAAAGTCCGGAGATCATCCTGTCAAGTAGGCAGATGATAATTTCAGCCATAAACCCAATATGTCCATGAAACATGTTCTCTCCATTTTATTCTAAATTTGATGTACACGTCCAAGAAACATGTTCTCATCTTATTCTTGTTTACTGTATGGAAGTCAAACACTTTCTTTTTCACATTTTATTGGGAAGTCGGGAAGTCAAATGCTTTGTTTTTTATCTCAAAACCAGTTCTCGAAGCTCTCAAAAGTAGGTCGAAAGAAGCATCCCAGACTCTCCAAGCCATTTCATGAAGCTCTTGAATTTACAAGCAAATAAGACAATCAAGATCAAGCATGACAAAAGGCGTCCAATGTAAATGCACAGCTTTGATTATATTCTCTACTATATTAAAAAAACTAGTGGTGGTCAATATCACACTTCAGTGAAATTACCCACCTTGTCATCCGTTATAACAAATCCATCTTATCCACTAAAATTACCCATCGTACCATCTATTGTAATAAATCCGTCTTACCTTATCTACTAAAATTACCCACCATGTTGTAAGGCGCATAAAAAACTTGCGCGGTCACTCGTGAGTTGCGATGCATCACATTGAGCTCATGGAAAAGCTAAAGGCATATGACCCAAATTTCTCATAATCTCAATGGTGGAATACTAGTATTTGGATTTTCTCGTAGCAAAGCAGACACACGACTAGTATGATCTTAATTATATTATATTTCTCAGATCAATCATGAAAGTACTAGCATGTTTAGAGCGGTTTATGCTTATTTGGCTAGAAAATTAATTTAGTTTTTCTGTCTAGTTTTTTTCCCTGACATACACCCACCTCTAAAAGCTCCTAAAAGTAACAAAATGAAGTGGACTAGCCTCGATAAGTAAATTAAAAAACAAAGTCCAAGCCTTGAGAAGCAAATTAAAAAACATCTCAAAGTCCAGTTTAACATTCAGCTTACTTCAACTCAGCTAGGACCCACTCCGAACACGCTCCTAATATTTCAATTACACACATGGATATGATGAAGATAGAGTATACAATAAAAGACAAATCAATAAGGAAGAGATCTCTTAGATATTCAAAAATATTCTGATGTCTCCTAAGAGTGTTCTAAAAATATAGCACTTTCACACTTGCAATCATGTGCTGCATCACAAAGTTTGACTAAATTACCTGGGCACCGGCAGATATAAATTTCAAGCTTATCTCCTCAAATGATAGGATATAATTTATCTGAAACCAAGCAACATGACACTTAGTCTTGACATGAACAAGACGACAAGACAACACACATGACACCATGGAACACAAGTAACAGTATTGGACTCACTTTTGCATAGAAAGAAGCTGCTATGTCATACTTTTTTTCAGAAAAAGCAGTATCAGCCTGCAAAAGGGAAGGTTTTTATATGAGAACAAAAATCATTGATAATCACAAGATTTAAAATAAAGTACAGCTTATCATTGTATTGAATAAAATAATGCAGAAGGAAAAACAGCTCATGGGATTCATGTGCATCAAGATGTATAAGCATTACCTGTACTAGATAGACTTGGTCCTTCAGAAAAGAATTATCGTGGCAATGGGACAAAGCAGCAGCATAGTCCTTCCTATCCAAATATACTTGCCACATGTCACGATCCTCATTTGAAACAGAAACCTAAATGAATGACATTAACAAAGCAATTTAAGAAGCATTTATTACATGTCAAAGCAAACATCAGAGAGTTTCGAACCTCAAATATAGAATTTTCATTATATGCATAGACAACTTGAGTTGATGCATCTCTACATAGTCCAATGAGTCCTTTTGAAGTTTCCAGTGTATTATCAACTATAAGTTCCTCAACAATTTGCTGACTGATTCTGTTCACTACCTAAAAATGACAGGTTATGTGATGTCCATGTAAACAAATACAGATGGAGGAAGAAATAATATGAGAAAGCAAAATGAATCATTGAGAGGTAATTTTTTAACAGAACCATACCTTAATCTTGTTCCCAATTAAAAGAAGAAAATGGAATTCAGGCAGTGCAAATGAGCTTGGTTTAATGCTAGTGTCTTCGAGATTCGAATAGTCAAAAAAACGCTTATTTTCCACAAAATTCTCATCTCCACTAGTAGAGCTGCAAACTAAAGTTGGTTAACAATAAAAAATACAGATAATTTTAAAATTATTATTATCTAGATTGAGAGTCCCATAGTTTATCTTCAAAAATACAAAAAATAATGGCGGTAGTAAAATTATTATTGTAGGATGCAACATAAGCTAACCAAAGTAGCATTGTATTTACTTATGAGACCAAATGGTCAAATGGGTTTAAAAAGTTTCATAATAAACTCAAAGCTCATTTGGCTTAGCTTCTTAAGGTGCTCTTATGTTAATCATCCACAATTCCTAAGTAGGTGCATTGCCAAGCACTTGGCTAATAGGTGTGCATGGTATGATGGTAAACTTGATGAACCCTAACATTATCGTTAAGTTCAAGAAGATAGGGGGAAATTAACATGTTTAAAGTCTGCACATGCTTCAGAAAACTTTTCACAGTTTTCAGGCCTTGAAGGTAAAACACTGACCATTAATTACTATAAAAATCATGGTAGAAAGCTATTTTTTTTTTTGGAGTCATTCTTGGTGAAGGGTCTAACTATACCATTTTCATATAGCTTATATTAGCAGTTAAGGAGGATTAGCAGCGCATTTCTCAAAAAACAACTTATATTTAGGAAAAGGTGGATTACTTGCATCATTTGATATAGGTCAAGAATCAGACATACAAAAGGCTTGCTAGTAAAGAAGATGTGTGTACTAGGAGCATGTGAAGTTATGAACAATTTAGTGGTTCATTATGTTAGGTGAAAATCAGATTAGACAGCACACTCAGTGAAACTAGAGAAAACATGCTGCCTAATCTACTGCCATTACATATTTCACCTGTGCTGTGCTCCAAAATTTAGTTCACCATGATAAATTCCAGCACCAGAAAGCCATCCAAAATGTTTAGCCCTTCTATTCTTGATAAAGAAATGTAGCTCACTGGGGTGTCATAAAATAGGAACATATGTTACACAAGTAAAATTACTGCACACAAGAATACAGTGTGTGAAATGTAGCTCCTTTTGCTCTATCACGTCAAGTTACAATTACCTATTAGGTATTTCTCCTGGGAGCTCCATAAAGTGGATGGCACGATCAGAATAGCTAGCAAAAACAGTCTGCAAAATAGTTATCATTACAGTCTGGCACATAGGAAAACTTTAAAACCGGTACACAAAGGATCTTGTACAGAAACCTTTAGTATGTGTTGCTGCTCTCTAGGAAGTCTGCACAGTATAACTGAATGTTCTAATCGTTTTGTCTATGTATACGTACAAAAGAAATGCTGACTTGAAATGCTTGTGCATATAGTGTGGGACTTTCAAGGTTACCAAGCCATGTCATTCAATGTGAGCAACCATACCAAGCGAGGCCTTCAAAATCTCAGGTCTAAAGATAATTTTTTCCACTAGACTCAATCTTAATAGCCCCATTACAAACTGCATGCCTTCTATACTTGCATCTGATCGAATTGAGAAACAATACTTACTTCCAATGAACCAACGCCGGTAAATGAATAAAGCCGTGTTGGTGTGACTGCCATCACATAGAACCTTGCAGTGTTTCCAACCACAGCGGTCTCCATCTGCACAACCGAATTGATCAACCACATTTACTCCGACCAAAGCACAGCAGGTCCACAACACAATCATAAGTACAGAACAATGATGCTGGTACAGACAACTCATGAACTCAAACCTGCATGGCTTTGATGCCCTCCCGTAGCTCGGTGAGCTCAAACAGAAGCTTCACGTACTTCTCCTTCTTGTCGGCCTCGTCCACAGCCATCTCAAAGATTTGCCCGCTCTCCGTCCCCAAGATAACCTCCTTGGTCGACGCTGCAGCACCGAGATCACAGGTACTCCACAATCAACAACCATGGAACAGCAACGAGCGCCCGCGAGCGAAGTATAATTCGATCGAGAGAAACAATAATAGATGACCTTCGGTGATGGATTGGTGGTTCCAGCCGACGGCATTGACGAGGAGGCCGCGGAGGCGAGGGAGCGGCTTGGGGCGCGGCCACCTGGCGTGGTGGTAGTACGTCTCGGCGCCGCCCGGATGGACCACCGTGGCGATGCAGTGCTTGCCGCCGGGGTCCAGGAACACGCGGTGCACCGAGTGCTCGCCGGAGCGGCCGCCCCCGAGGTCGAGATCTGCAAGAAGAGGCGGCGATACTTAGCTAGCTAGGAGCGGGCGATGACGGCGAGATGAGACCCGCGACGAGGAGGAGTGGGTGGGAACGAAGGCGAGGGGCGTGCCGTGCTCGTCCCCGGAGGAGAAGTCGTGGCGGATGAGCCAGCCGCGGGAGGTGCCGATGACGAAGACGTCGCTGCCGACGGCCATGGAGGTGACGACGCCGTGGCCCCGCGCCGCGTTCCGCTCCATGGGGCTGACGGAGAATAGCTGACCGCCAGGGGCGCCGGCGGAGGCGGAGGCGGCGTCCATGGCCGAGGGCGCCCGACGGCCGGCGAGGTGGTGGCCGGAGGCGAACAGGCGATGCGCCGAGATGGTCTCAGCCCGTGGGCTCACGGGGAGATTTTACCAGTGGGAAAGCAAGCGAGTGTGCCGTGGGCCGAGGCCCAATTTAAATTTTAGTTGTTCGGCTATGGTTGCAAGTTTGCAACCAGAATACAAACGGATTTAAGTCCCATATCTAATTTTTATATCTATAAATAGTACAAATCCGGGCTGAGCCCTCTCCACCTCATCACGTGGCGCTTCTCTGCCCCGCACAGCCCACGTCGCCCCATCACGCACAGCCGTCCAATCGCGAACGTCAGGGAGATCCAATCGTCCATTGGTTTGTTTACCTATAAAATGATTTTTTTCGCACTGCTGTCAACAGCGCGGGCGCTTGGCCGGCTGGCTAGCTGAGCCAACTCTCAGCCAGCCGCCCGCAGTTCGATCCCCGCCGCCGCCGCGTTTTATTGCTTTTTTTCCCTCGTGGCGCGCGCGTTTTATTGCTTTTTTTCCCTCCCGGGCTGGGCGCGCCACGGGAGCGCTGGACGTGCGTGATGCGGCTAGTTTGTTTCAAATACGGATAGTATCATATAGATACAAAGGTGGGCAATATCGAATACGCGCACATATACTATTAAGTTTGGATAATATTTGGAATAAATAAATCCTCACATAATAAGAGGACATAGATGGCCGACCGCGACGGTGGCAACTGGCAACTCACATCTTAACGCAAGCATAACGCAAGCAATAGAGTGACGGTGTGACCAGGGTTCTCTATTGACTGTTGAAGACTTAGAATGTTGCATGTATTGGTTTAGACTTTAGACGTTTAGTAATTGTATTACAGCGTGGAATGCAACATGCGCCATGGCCTAGTTGGGTAGTGATGTCTAGCCCATAGGATCTATGAAAATTTTCTATTAACCAACGAATATTAGTCGTCTCCATAAAAAAATTGCCGATATTTATAAAATTATTCAAACCATTATCCACGTTGATTTGGTTGGTTGGTCGGTCTATCAGACGTTATCCACTCTTTTTGCACTCAGTTGTAACGAATTTTGAATTTGAACGATTACGAACCAAACTAGCCGGCGTTTTGATTTAAAGATTGTATTGCATCACATTAGTAAAGTGAAAAAGATTTGAGAGAGAATGAGATAAAAATGGAACTGTTTTATTGATTATGGCCTTGTACATTTCAGCTTAGTGTAGCGTGACGTAACGTTTCAGCAAAATTTATCATTTTTATATAGCCTATTTGGTGTGATAATTTGTAATTAGTTTTCTCGGGTTATTAGTAGTTCTCGTAAAGATCCTAAAACTATTTTTAAATTATTTTTTTATAATATTTAAACCACTTCTTAAATACTCTCAAATTTTGTTGAAACACTACGTTAAGCTCAATTGTACAAGGCCTTTGTCGGATGCGTATATCCTCAAGAGGACAATCCCTTTTTTTTTTTTTGAGAAACGAGGACAATGCCCTTTATATATAGTTCAGTGAGGCGGTGGGAATAAGTCGGTGGAGAGATGGCAGTTTTAGCCATCTGTTAATCACGTGATTAATGGTTAAGTTAATTATGTTATTAACTTCTTAATTAATCTCCTTTTAGCTAGACAATAATATGATTCTTTATTTGCACAACAACTTGTCGTATCACCGCACTCTTTTTTGGGCAAATTAGTTATGTCTTTACAATCTGCTTTCGAAGCCTTGTGGAAAAAATAGACGTTGTAACGAATTTTGAATTTGAACGATTACGAACCAAACTAGCCGGCGTTTTGATTTAAAGATTGTATTGCATCACATTAGTAAAGTGAAAAAGATTTGAGAGAGAATGAGATAAAAATGGAACAGTTTTTTTTATTATGTCGCCATGTCGGATGCTTATACAGTCAAGAGGACAATGGCCTTTTTTTTTATTTGAGAAACGAGGACAATGCCCTTTATATAGTTCAGTGAGGCGGTGGGAATAAGTCGGTGAAGAGATGGCAGTTTTAGCCATCTGTTAATCAGGTTAAGTTATGATATTAACTTCTTAATTAATCTCCTTTTAGCTAGATAATAATATGATTCTTTATTTGCACAACAACTTGTCGTATCACCGCACTCTTTTTTGGGCAAATTACTTATGTCTTTACAATCTCCTTTCGAAGCCTTGTGGAAAAAATAGACGGAGAAAATTGCATTGCGTTTGTAATTTTTTTCAGTTTATTATGATATGTTCCCCTTTAGAGCATTTGCATTCCTCATTAAAAACTCCTTCAAAAATCGAGTAGAAAAATTGGTCGGAGAAAAATCATATTATATATATAATGTATTTATAATGTCTCATTAAAAACATTCGTATAAAAAATCTCACGAGGAAATTAATGAAAGAGAAGAGTGCAATATATGATTATCGAGACCATCTAAAATAAGCAATAGTTTAGAGACTTCCTCCTTTGAACTCTAAACCTTATGATACATATCTCTCATTAAAAACTCGTTCTAAAAACTCTATGGGAAAAATAAACAGAGAAAAAAGTACAGTGCATATGAATACTTGTATTGCAATATTGCTTTATTAAAAATCTTACCATGAAATAATCTTTAAAGAAAAAACTCATAAAAGAAAAGGAGTACAATATATATGATCTCCAGGGTCATCAACAATTTTCTCCCTTTAAACTCTACAATATGAAGTCGCCTTATACCAAATAAAGTCTTAGTGAAAAAATCTTTTATAGATAATTCACATGACTTCACTTATAAACATCTATCTCATCACCCTTCCATAGCTTGTGAGGAGCAATGTACTTCGTAATATTGTCTGTACATATATAACCAATTTTACTTATACAATACAAGATGTATTTTTTTAGATAATAGTAGGAATATTAATTGCATTAAATGTTAAATGACTACATATGGTAACTCATTTGTTTAAACCATATTTATTCATGTGACAATTTATATAACGCTATAAATGGTGGAAGTGACCACTAGATCCATTGACATGATTTGTTGTCATATCACCATATATCCAACATAAGTTTGAAATTATATGGATGGGATAGATTTTTTTATGGAGGATGAGATAGATTTTCCATACGTGTGCATACTATTATTGTCACACCTTGATTCTTATCTTTATTTTCCCATAAAACGTGTCATTTCACAACAAATTGCTCATACAAATGCGCATATTTGAGGGGTTGCTTGGAAGTAACCTAATCTCAGACACGAGACATTCGACTCGGGATACGTAGGATAGTTTAGAAGTTCAGATAGCTTCGCAGGATCGAACTCAAATTTGTCTTTTTTATCTCACAACCTTGTTTGGTATGCGATAGGAGTTCAAGGAATATTTTTTATCTATGTGTTTTTGAGTTTGAATGCAAGATAGAAGGCACAATAGATAATAAAAAAAGGTACTTTAAACTTGAGGAATACTGAAAAACGGATCACCAAGCTTACCGACGAAAGATGGGTTGCACGTGCCGCTTCTCTCCTTTCTTCACACGTTGGCCACCTCCTCCCTCCATATCGACCTTCTTCCACTTTGTCATATCCTTCTTCCACATTAGCCTCCTCGTTCCTCCGTGGCCTCAATGGCACGGTCCCTTTTCCTTCGGTTAGGTTTTATGCTCGGCTTTAAGGATGGTTCCTCATTTTCTTATGCTTAGAGAGAAGAGGGCGGAGACGACATTGAAAAAGAAGGTAACAAGGTGGGGGGCGGAGAAACCGAGTTACTTGTTCTCTTTAGACTTTCAGTTACTGTTTCCCAGTAACTAATGTTGAAAAAAAAAATCAATACCTCTAATAACCTGCCAGTGCTTTCCATTCATAAGTGAATTTTCTGATAAGAGGCTCAAATAAATTACGAAGAGACTAACACAAGTGAATTTTCTAATAATCGGTTTTTTCATGTAATTATGGTGGATAATTTCAAATATTGCAATAAAAAAATCGACGACGATCAGAAAAAAGAATGAAAGAAATATCGGCCTTTTTTTTGGACAAAACTCATTCAAAACATCTCAAAATCAGTTTGATTTCCTAGGAAACCTGGGAATATGGCCCATAAAAAAAATTCTTGGGTAAGAGAGAGGTTGTAAATTTATGTGCAATGTCGTGTTGCAGCAACTCTGATTTGAGGCAAATGTACAAAACTAGCAATGGCTATGTGTCCGTGGCGCGTGATATTAGTTTTGTAAGACAAAAGTGTATTCTGATACATTTTTGTTCCTTTAGATTTTTCACTTTTTTATTTTTAAAAATTTTCTATTATTTCTTAATTCATTTTATAGAAGTCAACATTTCAAAAGCTCAAATATATTTATGGACCATCACCATTTTTTTTGTTGCATTTATGGACCGTTATCATATTTAATTTTTTGACAACTTTTAATTATATGATTTTTGTGTGAAATACCATAAATAAAACTGAAAAACGGAAAGTCGATAGGAAATATGCCTTTATTACAAAGAGCAAACTATTTTTAAATTTGAATTTCAAAAATTTTACGCAACATCAAACTTTTTTATGGATGCTCTTTGTTCAGTCACAGTTTAATTTCTGTATACTTTCAATTTTTTTTTGTGACCTAACAAAAAAAAATCCTCTAGTTCGAAGCTTGCATTATGAAAACCTTTAATCTTTGAAATCTTTTAGTTTTGGATGTTGTTTGTTTGGATATGGCTAAATTTTTTTCATATTTTTCGACCTTTAATAAATAAAGTTGAAAAATGCAAAATCGAGAAAAATATGCTCTTCATAAGAAAGAGCAAACTATTTCTAAACTTGACTTCAAAAAAAATTGAATAACATCAAATTTTTTATTGATGTTCTTTGTGCAGGCATGGTTTATAGGAAATTTTCAATTTCTTATGAATTTTTTGGGACCTACCAAAAATAAAATCTTTAGTTCGAATCTTGCATTGTGAGAATGTTTAATATTTGAAAAAAAAAATTTTTGGATGCTCTTTTGAAGGCATGTTTCTAAAACTTTCAAATTTACGATTTTTTGTACCATAAGTAAAATTGAAAAGTGAAAAATCGAGAAGAAATATGCCCTTAATAAGAAAGTGAAACTATTTGTAAATTTGGACTTCAAAATTTTTTGAATAACATCAAACTCTTTATAGATGTTCTTTGTGCGTGAATGGTTTAATTTTTGTAAACTTTTAATCTTTTGTGATTTTTTTGCGACGTGATACAAATATAAAATCATTAGTTTGAATCATCAATTATGCAAGCTTTTTTTAAAAAAATTAATTTTGGATGTTCTTTTGTAAACTTGGTTTTGAAATTTTCAAAATTATGAATTTTTGTGACCAACCATAAGTAAAATTGAAAAGTGGATAATCGAGAAGAAATATGCCCTCAATAAGAAAGAGGAAATTATTTGTAAATTTGGATTTCAGCAAATTTTGAATAACATTAAACTTTATATGGATGTCCTTTTGTGCATGCATGGTTTAATTTTTGAAAACTTTCAATATTTATGATTTTTCTTGCGACTTGACAAAAATAAAATCCTTAGTCTGAATCATTTTTTGAAAATTTTAATTTTGGATGTTCTTTTGCAGACATTGTTCTGAAACTTTCAAATTTATGATTTTTTGTGACGTACCATAAGTAAAATTGAAAAGTAGAAAATGGAGAAGAAATATGACCTTAATAAGAAAGAGCAAACTATTTGTAAATTTGGATTTGAAAAATTTTAAATAGCATCAAATGCTTTATGTATGTTCTATTGTGTAGCCATGATTGAAATTTTTCAAAAATTTCAATTTTTTTGGACTTTCTACGAGCTACAAAAAATGAAATAGGAGAGTTAAAAGAACAACTATTTGTGCACATCCGTGCGTGCCGGTGCTCTGATATGTGGTCACCATGGAATTCCAGCCGATAAAAGCAGGGGCGGAGGGGGAACAAGGCAAGCCACTCGTGTTGTCGTGCAATGGATGAAACATTTTATTTTAAATGTTCATTTAGTATGGACAGCCGAATTTGATTTCACAAGATCGGACGACCGTTGTTTTTCAGATGACGTGGTCTACGCAAATGATTGGACAACATGACACTTTCTAAAGGCGGCGACGTGGCCTAACCAGGAACCAGCTGATTAGGCTCTTTGTTATATAGAATTGATAGAGATTGATTAACGTAGGCAATTGCTATTTTAAATGCAGGGGAAAGGCGTATCTGGCTCGTGTTTGATCTGATCTTCCAATGGAAGAATACCAACTGTTCACTGCGAAACTGAGTTGCTTCTGAATGGCGACTACAAGTGTTTGCTAGAATATTTTGGTCCCATATCTTCCTGTATATCAGACAAGAAACTGCATGCACAACCAAGGCCATTGCTGAACAAAGACCAGAGTAATAAGATCTCAACCGATTCATCATCCGACTGAAACAAGAATCCTCATGGGAGTAGCATACTTCAGCATAGATAACAACCTAGCATAGGTCCCATAGGAGACTGCTAGGCAATTACATGAGTTAGCATAAGCGTCTCCGCTGGGTGACCAGCATCCGTGTTCATGCTTAGAAGGGCATAGTTCTTGAAGGTTGACTAAGCAAGAATCATTCATAAGGATTAAGGTCTATGCACCATCGGCGTTTTGGATGGGGTTGGCGATCTGGTTTATGCACCATCGGCATTTTGGAAGGGGTTGGCGATCTCATCTGTTCCGTCAGTTGGAGATACCAGCATTACCGCGGTGCCCCTGCAGACCTGCAAGCAGCCAATCACTAAAGGCATCAACCATCCGGGTAACCAAATCAGGTAATAAGAAAACAAAGAACAAAAATGAACAAGGAGATTGTAAAACACCAGTCGTTTTCATTTAGTTTTCATTCTGTTAAAAATATTTCTGATGGCAACATTTACAGGAAATTAACTATGGCATTTACCACCCAAAATAAACTTATGGCGCGCTGAACACAAATGTTATAGGAAGAATGGAAACCAAGTATTGAAGTCAAAATTGTATAGAAGCTTACAATCAAACCAAGCTGTCTGGTTTTCCCTGATAGTTTCAATGGATCGTCTTGCTCTACCAAAGAAAATCATGAAATCCATCAAAATTTGCAAAATAACAAAATAAAATATTCTCTTCACTACAAGTGCTACACATCTACACCTACATCAGCAAATAAGTAATTATGGTAAACACATAACACTGATCTCACGTATTTTAGCCCATCAACTCCTTTGTATTGTAAAGCATATTAGCATCACAGAAACAACAGAAACACTCAAAGAATGGGAAATGTATTCTCAATTGAGACTCAATGTTAAATACATAAACTTGCAAATTTATATAATCATGCAAGGCATCCAACAGTAGTACCTCTTTCAAACTCAATCGCTTCATCAAGTACTAAGTTCAGAAGCTGATCATAGCCCTTCAAAGTTCCTGTAACTGCAGGAGTAAAAATGCTCAAGTCACAGCCTGCAGTGTTGTATTATAGCAAATTGCAAGATAACTAGAATAATTACTGCCTTTTTGGACACATTCTAGGAACAAGCTAGAAGGTGTGACATTAATAAGTTAACAAGTCCATATAAATTTGAATTTGAATAAAATAATATGACACAGCAAATTATTTGTTTGTTTTACTAATGCCAATGCACAAATAGAATATCCTGACATCCAAGAGAACCTTAATGTTGTCTCATCTTTCTTCAGTTTGTATATGACAAACATGCTTAAATCAAGTATATGAAATATCCTACAGCTTTAATTTCCATTTTTATCTCACTATTAGTACTAATGATCTTGTAAGTATGGTAAACAATGGCAAAATCAAGAACTTTTTTAGGAAAAATAGGTTTCTGGGCACAGCACTGTGTCATTTGCCAAAAAAAAACGCCACAAACACATATTTGGCAGGATACCATAACAAAACCACGACCATTTACTGCTTCACTGCAGCCAACATATCTGATAGGCAGGCCAAAGAGGACAGAAAAATATGGTAAACTGCCACAAATACCATCCGGACTGAACCTGTTTGTATTTGGCTCAATAGATGATATGGCCAGGCCTTTTCCCATTCTAACCCAATGGGCATTTGTAAAAAATTATCATCGCTCTCTCTCCTTGCTTGAAGTGAAAATCATATTATATCGAGCGAGGCATTCAGCAGTGAAAATTCATCGTCCTTCTCTCTCCCTCTTTTTTTCTGGAATTCTATATTGGCTGTGTGGTACCCAGCCAAACATGGCTTTCATGCCATGTTTCAGAAAATCACAACAAGGTCCAGTATCTATGAGCCAATTTTGCCCCTTCTATAAGAGGCACCCATTAGCTCAAGGTTCTGTAATGTGCTCGGTGGAAGTGAAGCGTGAGATACGAGCACAGAACTATGTTTTCTGAACAGGATTGTATAGGATATCAAGAGTCAATAGGTTTACATTCGCATGCACAACAGGGATCATCCATGAATATTGATACCTGGGGCAACTTTCTGTTTATTTCTTGATATCCTAAGCAATCAGTATTGGCTTTAAATAGGACACCTAACAAGATGGAAACTAATCCTCAAAATGCATCCAATCAATCAACAAGAAAAGCATGAGTACTACAAAATTCTGCGATATGCCAACTAATACAACAACAACAACAACAACAACAACAACAAAGTCTTCTAAAAGGCTTCCAAATAATAATATTTGAAATAGAATGTAAGCTTCTAAAAGGCTCAAATGTCTTCCATCTTGAATGTTGTACCTCCTATTCTGGCTCTCCCACGTAAACCCACACTGGGAATAGTCTTCCGCCAATACGAGTCCACAAGATTTCTGCCTTCATTGAAAAACAACTCATCCTCAAGCTGGAACAGTAGATAACAACTGTGAAATTCATCAAGTACCATCCAGGAGTCAGCTGCCGTACTTGCATCCCAATGCACAAGCACATAATGTTTTCCTCGGCGCAACCACGCAAGCGACACATGCTGAGGTAAAGGCAATACCTGATCAGTGGCATAGCCCACGAAGTGTGACCAATTAGACAAGCCTTTCTCTCTCTCTCTAATTGGTTGGGCGGTGCCGATCAGATGGTTCCTCACCAAGCATATCTTCTCTTGTTCCATTATCTGATGCCCGCAGAAGTATTATTCGCACTGCTTTAGCCAGGGTAATGGGTCTTTTTTGCTTTCTTGCCATCATAAGATGGGAAATCAGACTAGTTGTACAGGGGAAAGGCCAACCTGTTGTTGCCATGACATCCGTCACCAGTCAACAATGATGACAACGGTTTTGGCGAAAACTCCTTGGGTGGCGTGGCCGCTAGATTACCATCAATCAGCCTTGCCACGCTCATCATGTGCTATGGCCAAGTTGAGGGTGGGTTGTTGTTGGTCCATTGACCCTTGTGGAGAGCAAAGACAAATATGTCAGAATCTATCTACCTTCTTACCTTTGGCTTCAAAAGCTTCCGTGTTGTCGCTCATGATGGAATTCAGCAGAACGTGTGAGGACAAAGAAGTGAATGGATTTCTAGATGGGATCACATAGGATAGCAAAAGGGGAAGAAGGTTATTCTTTGGTGCACAACAGGGCTGGTCCCTGGTGTGCACAAAGACTCAGGATCTTAATACAGGCAATCTTCTGTTGAATTTTTTCATCTCCAAAGAACCGAGTGTCCTCTTTAAATATAAATACCAAAAGATGGAAGTTAATTCACCCAATATGAGAATAAGAATACAGCTCAACCATTCTTATCTAGCACAAACTATGCTTCCCAGCCCCTAGCTCTCCCTTGCAGAACCAAAAAAAATGCCAACTAATGGCTTCCTAATACGAAGATAACAAGATAACTCCAAAAAAGCTGACTATTCTCCACTTGCAGATTGTGCTACCTAGCCATTAGCTCTCCCTTGTGGATTCGCACCAATGCGTCCTAAGATATGCCAACTAAATACTAATGACTTCCTAATATGAAGATATGCTCCTAAAACTGAAGCACTCTATTTTTGCATGAATTGTTCCTCCTGATAGCCAGTTCTCCCTTGAGGGCCCACATAAAGAGTATGTCCTCCCCTAGAATATGTCTACAACAGATCTTTTAATCAATACACAGATTGCATAATCCTTCATCTCTTCTTTATGGAAATGGAATAGGAAATAGTGAAAAATGATATATTATACTTAAGTTGTTTGAACTGTTCATGTGTTACCTAGGAGAGATTAGCGGTCAATAGAACACACGAAGTTTTTTGCATGTGGTTTAGGGAATAAATTTTTCCAAACATCTTGGTATGTCTATTAATCATACAAGACAGTAAAATCAAAAGCGGAAGGATCAAGAGACAAAATAGGAAAGAAAGGGAAGTTTGGTTATGGTGCTATGCCCTGCCTAGCATCACCAAACAGTAACAAGAATTGGTTAACCAATTCTTTTGCGAGACAAATTCTATTCCCTCAGTCTGTTGAAAACTTTTGGCAAGCATTGTGAGGGGATGAGCAAAATATTTGGGTTGTGGATACTGGATGCAGTATATTAGGTAAATACAGATTTTTGGAACCGTTGTTTCGATTCAATAAAACCATGACAGCCTTGAAAATACTCTTGAGCTGACATGGTAACAAACCAAGCAAAAGACGAATACATTGGCACAACCAATTTTTTTTATCGTAATTTGGGTCAACAACCCTCCTACCCACTTTCAGACCAAGCAGCCCTCCAACCCTCTTTCCTCCTTTCTCCCACTGTCCCCTGCTTCTAACTTCGCCTCACCAAGCACCAACTCCCGCCGGAAGCAATGGCCTAGATCCTCCAAGTCCAACCACATCACTATGACCTCCATTTCACTGTTAGATATAATCTTGACATCTACTAGAAGCTTGTAGAAGGAGTAGCTAGTTGGTAGCTATGCTAGAAGCATCTAGAACATTCAGTTCTACTACTAGTTCATAGATGACCTAGATACTAGAAGCATCTAGCTATTACTAGGACTAAAATTTAGGGAATAAATTTTCCCAAACATCTTGGTATGTCTATTAATCATACAAGGCAGTAAAATCAAAAGCGGAAGGATCTAAGAGACAAAATAGGAAAGAAAGGGAAGTTTGGTTATGGTGCTATGCCCTGCCTAGCATCACCAAACACTAACAAGAATTGGTTAACCAATTCTTTTGCGAGACAAATTCTATACCCTCAGTCTGTCGAAAACTTTTGGCAAGCATTGTGAGGGGATGATCAAAATATTTGGGTTGTGGATACTGGATGCAGTATATTAGGTAAATACAGATTTTTGGAACCGTTGTTTCGATTCAATAAAACCATGACAGCCTTGAAAATACTCTTTGGCTGGCATGGTAACAAACCAAGCAAAAGCCGAATACATTGGCACAACCATTTTTTTTATCGTAATTTGGGTCAACAACCAAACAAACTTAATTTCCTGAAAGGGCAAGATCCTATCAATGGGATATCACTATGCAAGCAGCATGCCAGTTAAGATTATTTTATTATTTATATACATGTCGCTGCTAAGATTGGGATTTAAAGAAATTTTATTAAAAGATAGAAATGCAAAGGATGCCACTACTAAGTTTGAAAAATTCAATACAGGCCACTTTCAGACCAAGCGACCCTCCTACCCACTTTCCTACTTTCTCCCACTGCCCCCTGCTTCTATCTTCGCCTCACCAAGCACCAACTCACCCCTGAAGCAATAGCCCAGATCCTCCAAGGCCAACCACATCACTATGATGACCTCCATCTCACCAACAACCTCTTCCGACACCATTGAAGCCCAAGGTGCATGCAGCCATAAGAATTACCGCTGCCACCTTTTTCCTCCCGCCATCCACCTAGCCAAGTTCCGACTGCCGTCGTCCTTGTCCTTTTTATTGGTGTCCTCATTGGCAGGGAGCAATGGAACGTAGGTGGGACAACAAAGCACAGTGCATGCAGTGAACCTCACCAGTCATACCTTTGTAATGATCAAGAAATTCTAGTTTCTTTTCTTCAAAAAAAAAAGTCCTAGCTTCACAAACATGGTGCCTTCTGGTGTTTCACTCCGGAACCAAAGTTTCAATTAATTCAAACTAATCATGTATCTACCAAGGTTCAAGAAACGAGCGGATGAACAAACGAACCATACGACGCAACCGCTTGGGGTGGGGAGGGGGGTTGGGGCTAGTGATTGATGCGGGGGGAAAAAAAACAAATTTTACAACCGACCTTGCCTGCCTCCAGTGAGCTTGACCTGGACGCCCTTGTCGACGAACTTGGCCAGGTCCAGCACCGTCTCCTTGCGCCCCGACTGCTCCAAGAAACAACCAAGAAGCAGAGTCAGCCGATCGAACCCTTGAGCATGCGAAACCAGCTCAATCCAACCCTCAAGCCGGCGAAACCAGAGACAGGGAAAGGAGGAATCCCAGCTTACCATCCCGAGATGGTATCGTCAGCCCTCGGCCACCCACGCGCGAGGAAACCCTAGGAGAGAGACGACGGTGGAGGAAACCCTAGAGGAGGCCTGGGGCTGGGAGAGAGACCGACAGTTTGACAGGCCGTCGGGGCGTGAAATGGGCCGCGCGGCCTGCTGCGCCTGCAGGGGGGAGCAAAATTGGGCTGGTGAATATGAAATGGGCCGCGCGGCCTGCTGCGCCTGCAGGGGGGGAGCAAAATTGGGCTGGGTCGGGGCAGCGCAGGTTTGGACCCAAACCTAAACCGAGCCGACAGAAACAGGGACTCGACCTGGACCTCACCTTACCGTCGGGTGGGCCTGGTGGATCTAATAAGGTTATGGCCTTATTTGTTTCAGATTAAAGTTGAGTTGAGTTTTATAGGTTGTTTGGTTGTCTGCATCCAAGGAGTTTTGCATCTAGAGATACAAAACTAGAGTGTTTGGTTGTCTTCTCACCCATCTGAATCAGGCTCTCAATATGCAATTACCTCCTCCGGGCCAGGCTCTAGAGATACGATCAAATTGGGTATTTCCCAGAGCCAGGCTCCGCGGATGCAACAACAACCACGTGCGCGACACATTTGATTCATTTAATTGCTATATCTTTTGATTAGCATTTTCGATTACCGAACCAATTTAAAAAATGGGTTATTGATATTTTTTTCGAACAAAACGAGACCACACTTGCCATATAAATTTTAAAAGTTTAAATTTTTTATTTTTGAATTTATTTGTTTATGAGACATTCTTTTGAATTTTTTATTTTCGTAATTGATTTTTTGTTATTTTGATTTTCCAGATTTTATTTTTTAATATGTTTCATCCCTCTTTTGAATTTGTCCATGCCATTCTGTCCTTAGTGTAGTCAACCAAACAAAATCTCTACGCAGCCTGTACAATCTCATCCCAGCAACAAAACAGTCAAGCACGAACTGTAAGAAACATGTATGATAGACAAAGAGAAACTGCACTATCAAGGTGCGGGGCAAAAAAAAAGCGGTGAGCACAATGCCCTGTGACAATGCTGTAAGAAATAAGCAAATAACAATAACGCAGTACTGGATAGTACAAAGAACATACGCAGAGTAGCCGGCGGTAAAACAAAAATCGTACAACCAGATGAGTGCAGCCGCAAAGAGAAGAACCCAACAGAACCAATACTCACAAAAACAGAGGCAAAATGAGTGCAAACGAAATCAGGAAGACGCAATTAATTGAGCAGCAGCAGAAGACAGAAAGGTTGTCCAATTTAAACGCGCAAGCAAAACCAGCGGATCATAAAAAAACGTAACATTCACCTTGGACGCATAATCGGATCGGTGGAGATGAAGCGTGAGCGAAGATCCAATGGGAGAACATAACACACACTATTTTGATCGTTATTCTTTGCCCTTAGGAATGGAGAGCGCCTGGGCTTGTCCTCTCCCCACCGCCGCCGGCCGCTCTGGCCACGGTGCCCACCTCCGCCGCCCGGTTTCCTCCGCCTCCGTCCCTGCCACAGCATCACCGCCGCCCGCCCTTCAGCCACCCGCCTCCATTATTTCTCCCCCACCTGCCAACCGCCCCCGGCCTTCGTTTGCAGAGGTCGTAATGGCACCGGCCGCCATTACTACCCGCCGCAGCCCTTGGTGCCCATCCCCTACCCCTTCCGATACCTCGCGTGCCCTGCCGTCACCAGCTCTCGAGCACAGAGCTCCCCCAGCTCCCATTGCCGCGCGTGAAGTTGCCGGCCAGTGGCATCGCGTCCTCCCTAGGCGGCGGCGGCGACCTTGCGGCTTTCCCCCTTCAGCTCGTGTCCCGGCCGCTGGCTTTGCCGCGCGGCGCGTGAAGAAGGGGCGCTGCGCCCGCTGCCTCGCCCTCGACCACCGGGCAGCTGCCTGCAGAGACCCCGTTCGCTGCCTCCTCTGCCGCAAGTCCGGCCACGTCGCGCGCCACTGCCGGCGGGCCGTCGCCGCCAATCCACCACCTCCGCCCGCCACACGCTCTGTCTTCGCCGCACATCGCCCGCCCTCAGTGCAGGTCGCCGTGGGCATCTCCGACGCCATGAGGGCCGACGCGGCGGTGCTTCACAGCCGCGCCGTCTTCGTCTCCGTCGCCGGCGAGCCTCACCCGGATTACTCCTTCGTCGCCTCCCTCATCAGCGCGCACACCGGCATCCCTCTCTGTGACATCGCCGTCACGCACTTGTCCCACCTTCGTCTCCTCGCCCGCTTCACTCGCCCCGAGCAAGCGCAGCACGCAGCGCGGAGGTCCTTCCACTCCCACGGCAGGGACTTCCGTCTAGAAGCTTTCCCCCAAGACCTCCTTGCCGGCGGCGCGCCGGCCGCGGCGCGTTACCGCGTCCAAGTCTGCGTCGAGGGCTTGCCACTCCCGGCTTGGTCCGCCCACGTCATAGACCTCCTCTTCTCCGGCTCTGGCCGTCTTGGTGTCGTCGAACCCGAGACACGCTTCCGCCAGGATACGGCCACATTCCGTGCGTGGTTGTGGACGTCCGACCCGGCGATCATTCCCCTCGAAGCCGACATCGATCTCTTTGACGAGTCCTCCCCCTACCTCGAGCCCAATCGTGGAGGATCCCGCGGCCCGGCGCGTCTCGCCGGCGCACCGCGCCCGCTCCCCCCCGTGTCTCCACTCACCATCTCCTCATTCATCTCGGTGAAATTGAGGATTTCACCGCGGCCTCCTCTCGTGTCAGCGGCGGCCGGCCCGTCACTCTTCCACCGCAGCCGTGGCAGTTGGGCATGCCGGACTCTGTACCTGCGCCACCGCCCTTCATCATCCCCGCCGCGTGCCGTGGCCTCTTCCGCCCAGCGCGTCGCCTCGATGATTCCAACGACAAAGGGGACGGCGGCGCCCCGGACGCTGGCCTTGCCCCTCTGCCGCGCAAGCGCCATGGTAAAGAGCCCGTGCCTGCGCGCTCCTCCTCTCGCTCCTCCGCTCCGAGCGTCGGTCGTAGCAAGGAGCCTCCTCGCCGGCGCGGCCGCGCGCTCTCGGCTCGGCGTTCGCGCCCGGTCCGCTCAGCCTCCGCTGGCTCCTCCTCCAGGCCACCGCTGCTTGCTCCCCCTTCCCCTATCGCGGGCAACCCTCGTCTCCCCGCTGCAACGGCGGCGCCGCCTTCGCCGCCGCTCCGCTCCACCGGCGATCCCACTGTCACGGCCGACAAGCCCGTGACCCCCCTGCCACCCACGTGCCTTGCCCGTGATTCCACCGCCGTGCTCTGTCCCGAGCGCCTGCTCCCTGTGCTCGCTGTGCTCCCTGACGCCCAGTCTTCGTTGACTGCGCCCAACGGGCCGCTGACCAACGCCATGGGGCACCCCGCTGGCAAGCACCCCACCGAGACGTCCCTCTCCGCCACCTCCCGCACCGTGCGCTCCCATCCTGGGCCAGACCTTAAGGCCGTGGCCGACGCCCAGCCCACACTGCCGCCTGCTCTGCAGCTCGCCTCCTCCCACCTCGCTGGGTGCTCCCCTCCTAGGCCGGCCCACAATGCCGAGGCTAACGCCCACCTCCCCCCGCCGACCCACCTCGCTGGGTGCTCCCCTCCTAGGCCGGCCCACAATGCCGAGGCTGACGCCCACCTCCCCCCGCTGACATTTGCGCCGCATTGGGCCGGCACCTCCACTGGGCCGACAGTGACCCAGCTGGCCACCTACTCCGCTGGGCCAGCCCACGTTCACGCGCCAGCCACCCCCCTCCTCACGCCCGCTTCATCACCTCTGCCGGCCCAGCAGGCCCATAGCTCCGGCCCTCCAATAGATCCAATCTACTACCCACATATCACATATGCAACCGATCTAGATCCAGAACTAAACAGGATGGCTCTGATACCACTGAAGGGAAACGCGGGCGCTACATTAGCACAAAATCAAAATTCTACCGCCGAGTCCCAGGACCCCCTGTAAGTAATTGACCACAGATCGAGTTACCTTACGACGCGCAGTGCAGCGGAAGACGGGTCGGTGAAGCCGGTTCAATCGATCTGCGCGTAATTGTACGGATGTAGTCGTTCACGGCAATCCCATCGCCTCCTCGCTTGTCAGGAGCCATCCACAAGGTGCGCCGTGGTCGATCCCCAAGGCACAGCCGCCGTCGGCGAGGTCTACGAGCTCGCTGAGATTCGCGATCTCCCCGCGCAGCCTATCTTCAAACGGATGCCCCGGCCTCTTCCGAAGTCTGTTTTCGACGATGTTGGACACTACGGACAAGCCCTCGACGCATCCAGCCGCATCACAAAATTCCTTCTGGATCAACAGAAATTTGCGAAACAAGGACACGACCATGTTCTAGACGCGAGCAGATCGTGTCGTCTTCTCCGGTTCGTCTTGCGGTTGATCAAGCCAGCGCCCCAAGTGTTGCGCCTCTACAGGAATACACACATCCGGTGATTGGAATCTGTTCACGACGACGTGCTAGCGCCGGTCGCAGGCGAGGGAGAGGGGTGACGGCTAGGGTTTGGTGTAGAGGGAAAACCTAATTTCCTCTGGGCATTCTCAAACCTCTCCACCGCCTCCTTTATATAGTCCCACCGTGGGCCCTCTACACTAGAGGCCCTAACCCGGTCCATGGCCCATGTCTCACATAGTCCATGTAGCCCACGTCATACGTGGTCCCACATATCATTGAGCTCACATCCGATGTGGCCTATGATTGTCAATTGGGCATATATTTCCTTCAGCTCGCGGATTGGAGGAGGTGGACGAGTATGCCTCATCGTCCTTTCCGGTGAGGTGGAGTCAATGCACTCAGCAATGGGTGGCCTCATCCTCACCAATGGTGGGGTAAGGACCTTCCCATGGCCGGCCGTCCTTCCACGCACGAGGAATCGTGGCAAAGAGTCCAGTGATGCCTCCGGTGCGTACTTTAGTGAGCGGGGCTCAAACTGCTCATATTTCATGAGCGCCTTGCCCTTCTCCACGTGCAGCGCGGCCCGATGCATTACATGTCGCTGGAGGAGCTGGCCGGCGAGGTGTTCTCCTGCATCGGCGCCGGCGCCGCCGCATGAGCGCCGTTCGTGCGCGCATAGCCTATTAGCCGTAGGTATCCTCGTGTTTTTATGTCTAGTCTGGTGTGACCGTGTGAGTTCATCAACTATAAATTTACCGGATATTTCAGCGTATGTATGTAATTTTTTTAAAAAGAATGATAATTCAGGATACAATTTGAGATTCTGTGATAAGAATTATAAGCAGCTAGGTGATTCTTGTTTTTTTTTAAAAGGGGGCGACTAGCGCACGGGATCCCTTCGGGAGCCCACCCCGACGGGAGCCCACCCCGACGGGAGTCCACCCCGACAGGATCCCTCCCCTCCACTCGCCCCACGCGCCCTCGCCGCCCCCTCCGCCGTCGCCCCCGACGAACCCCACCACCGCCGGTCCGCCGCCTCCCCGACCTCCCTCTAAACCTCGAGGAACCCAAACATTCCCGAACCCTAACCCGAAACGGCGGTGGCGAGCTCGACGGCGACGTCGACGGCGGCGACGGCGAGGTCAGCTCCTCCTTCCTCCTCCTCCTTCTTTCTTCCTCCTCCCTTCTTCCTCGTCCCGATCAGCCCCCCTCCCGATCCGACGGCCACGATGTATCCCGTCGGCGCGAGTGCGCGACGGGATACCGTCGTAAAGAATTTCTCTTTTTAAAATCATGGTGTTTTTCTTGTACAAAAATCTTGTTCTTACACAATCTTCTCTTTGGTTTCAAATAAAGGCCGCGTAATCTACTGGATTCAATGACTGAAGAAGGTAATACCTGCATTTTTTATTAAATACTTGGCACATAATAGGCATTGCCTTTTGTCAGCAATGCAACTCCAATTGTTCATTCTTCAATGAAGACTTGAACACCATGCGTGCTTCCTTGTTTGATCAACTAATTGTACCACTGTAACACACATTTGCTTTCTTCATCTTCGTCTGATATAAACAATAGCAAATTATTTTCACTAATAACATGATTTACTTATCCTAATAAATCTAAATGTTTTTCAGCCTTCAAGAGCATCTCTTTTTTCTGAGTTGGTGTGTGCTAGTCTTTCTGGGTATCTAGTGCAGTCTTGTTTTTGACAGATATTTGTTCCCGTGACACCATTTTTAATGTATATTCTATCACTTTAGAAAGTGGTTCAATAATATCAAATTAAAGTATGCACCTAGAAGTTAAAACAGAACAGAAAAATTGTTGTTTGGCGCTCAATGTTACCATTTTGGATGAACTGCCTGTTCTTTGTTGTGTCAGCCACTACTTACATTACAACTGTTGTTTCCTACTTAAATACACCATCACCATATGCTGGAAGCTTGCCAAGAAAACTGCAATTAGAGGCCCTGTTCCTAATTTTTTTCTTGAAAAATGAATTGTTATATGCAATTTCTGTTTTGGAGTGTTATTGGTCATCCGACCCCCCAACTCGGTCATCAAGAAGATTGACGCCCTGCGCAGAGGTTGGCTGTGGAAGGGCTCGGACTCCCAAGGCGGGGCGGGCAGAATCAGCTGGAGTGTAGTCTGCTCGCCTACCTCCCTCGGCGGCCTTGGGGTGTTGGATCTCCATCGCTTCTCTAGAGCCCTGAGGCTCAGGTGGCTCAGGTTGAGCCGACAGCAGACTGCGCCCGCCTGGGCGCCCCAGACACTGCCAGCCCCAGACCCGGACAACGCTCTCCTTCGAGCAGGATCCGGCATCATCCTGGGGAACGGGGCCTCCACCTCCTTTTGGGATGACCGTTGGCTCTCCGGTTTCGCCCCCAAGCAGCTAGCTCCCGGTCTCTACAAAGCATCCTCTAGGAAGAACAGATCAGTGCGTGATGCATCTTCCAACTTTACCTGGATTGCGGATCTCAGGCGTAACCTCACACCTCAGCTGCTCCCTGAGCTCGCTCTGCTCCTTACGCGAATGACTGCACTGCAACTTAACCAAGATGAGCCAGACCTCTTCCCTTGGCGCTTTACCGCAAACCAGGAATTTTCAGTACGGTCGGCCTACCTTCTTCAATTCACCGGGCAGATCCCAAGACCGGCCCTGCAGCAGTCCTGGAAGCTATGGGCGCCTTCAAAGTGTAGGTTTTTCCTCTGGACTCTACTACACCGCCGCGCCTTCACCGCCGACGCGCTCCTTCGTCGCCACCTCCCCAACAGCTACTTCTGCCCCCTCTGCTGGAGGAATCTAGAGACCCCGGAGCACCTCTTTCTCCAGTGTGCCTTTTCTCGGCAGATCTGGGGTAAGTTGGCTGCGTTGCTAAGCGCTCCGCGTCTGGATCCCTCCGGATGGCTTCATGCGAGCAGTTTCGTCAGTTGGTGGTCCGCCGACATCCTGCGGGATGGGCCGGCTCCCCGAAGTGTGCTCTCTGTCGCCTCCGCTTTGCTTTGGAACATCTGGCTGGAGCGTAACAACTGGATTTTTCGAGAAGTTGAAAGGCCCCCCCCTAGCTTTCTATAACCAGCTTCTGGGCGACCTGCGCCTTTGGGAGGCTGCGGGCGCGCCTTTTGTAATTAGTTAAGAGTTTTTTTTGGCCACCGGGGGGGAGGGGCCCTAATCTCCCCCCAACCTGTAATCTTCTCCTGCTTTTGAATACACGGCAGTCCTCCTGCCTTGCTTCAAAAAAAAAACATAACACACGCAGGCGAGATAAGGAATGCAAGTGAAGCTCGGGAGGGGATCGACAAAGAAAACCTAACGCACACGGGCGGAGTAAGCAATGTAAGCGGAGCAACAAGGAGCAGCAACAGGCATGAAGAAAAGGATCGTGCACAAATAAGCGAACGATACATGGAAGACCGCCCAAAACAAAGAATGCAGAATGCAAGGCGCTTGCTGCAGCCAGAAGCGAAACTAAACCAGCATCCAACTTGCGCGACCTATCCTGTTCGAAAAGGGCAATATCCTATTTCATAGATAGACAGGTCGATAGCATCATGAGCAAAACATCGTGCAGGTCAGCAGGCAGAGGCTATCTGCAATGGAAAACAAGTAAGCTGAGCAGGCATATTAAACGAATAGTACTAACATGAACTCTGAACAAATGAGAAGGACGGCCTATCTGTTGAGCAGCGCGTTTGCAAGAAACGAATGCGCATGAACCAGCAGCCGCAAATAACAAAACCAACACGAGCAGCAAGGCCGGCATGGAAACAAGCAGAAATGAGAGTGGCTGCATGGTCAGGACAGACACAATAGAAGCATGAAACATAATGGTGCAGCATCTGAAAAAGACGCCCAAAAACAGCCCACTCGATGAATGCACGAAGGCGCAGACATCCCAGCATGCAAGAGCAGCACGACGATGACCAGCAAAGCACCTACACAGATGCGAGCATAGTATGTAAATTGCCAACGTAGACAGAACAATTTAGGTGCAGCCAACCAGGAAAATCCCACCGTACTGCGCAGAAGATGTAGAGCCGCAAATGCATCTTAAAAAGAAGGAATGAGCCAATGTGAACTGCTGGCCTAAAAGGGAAAGACGAAGAACAAGAACGGATGGCGGCGCAGATCTGTCGTAGCAAGGCGTGAGCGATAGGCAGCGACACTGGCGGGGGCGGTACGGGCGACTGCGGCGAGGGAAGGCACAACTCAATGTGGCTGGCGCTAAGCGAGCAGCGTTGTAGACAGAAAGAAAGCACAGAGAATGGCAAGCAAACCAAAGGGGTGAAAAGGGAAGCGGCGGCGAACCAAGAGCACCAGCCGCAATTACGTGGGCGACGCCGGGCAGAGCGCATTGTGCCGACGAGGACAGTGACGGTGACGGGGAGGCGATGAAAGCCATGTACGGCAGCAGAAGCGAGTAGCGAAAAGGAAACCAACGATTTGGTGGTCCGCGACGAACGAGCGAGCGTGGGATGGAGTCAGGCTACGCGAGCCATCAGATCGCCGCAGCATGCACGAACGGATGGCGCGCAGCAAGCAGGCCACGCTAGGAGAGCGCAAGGCGACACGTCCTGGACGACACGCATCGTGCAACAGATGACAACGCTAGCGCGTTGTATATTTTGATTGATGATGACACCCAATTCTTGCGCCCGATAACAACCGACCTTAATTTCACTTGACAAAGCCATATGACATCGGGCGTATAAATTTCTCCAACCGAGATTTTGTCTTTTCTTACACTTTCATAACTCGTGAAATGCCGAGTAGACACGAATTCTCCCAATTTGCGACCTACCATAGGATTTGCTATGTAAATGTATTCAAAATACAAATTGGGCCGTCGCCTCCCTCAACACTAGAGCTCGCTGTCGCGCGTCCCTGTGAGCGCCGGCGCGGGCCGCCGTCACCGCGCCTCACCAGCCCCGCCTTCGCCATCGATGCTGCTGGGCGTCCAGGTGGGCCGCCTTCATCTTCTCCGGGAGGTGGGGCGCGCCGGGATGCCGTCTTCCCCAACTCCCCAACACTGGCGCGAGAGCCTTCAACTCCCCCGCCCCACGACGTCGGGCGTCGCCAAAATGGTGAAAATGTCACGTGAGGGAGAAATTCATGTGCTTGGAGTTATATAGCTCAAGGCACGCGAAATTAATGTCAATTGCTATCGGCGCACGAAACTGTGTGAGCTGGCAATGCGGCAGCTCGGTGTCACTTTTTAGGGGGAATTGCCAATTTGCCCTAAAGTTGATTAGCCTCGGCTAATTTGTCCAAAGTGGGATGCATTTGATGTTTTACCCCGAGAGGATCTAACTGCTAAAAAAACTTATATGAATGGATATAACTGCTAAAATACTTATAAAATAGTCCATACCACTGTTCTCAGTCAGGTCCAAACAGTAAACAGTAAACAGTAGGCTTGTCCGCATCTATTTCGTAAGTTCAAACAAACAAAAAGACAGAACAGAATTAAGGGGAACTACACCAAGCAAAACATTGCAGCTAAATGAACACGATATATAAGTGTTGGAATAGTCCCACATTAAAAGTGGGGAGGGCCTTAGCATGGTTTATAAGGGTGAGGGTGTACCCTCTCATTGAGCTAGCTTTTTGGGGGGAGATGTGGTCCAAGAGACCTAAAGCCCGCTGTTGTACGTTGGGCCTGCATATGCGGCAGGCCAACGGCCTGAGATGCTCGGGGGGCGCGCCATGTGGGCGGCCCGGCCAACAATTGGTATCAGAGCCTAGGTGGCCCGTCTGGTTCCAGACATTCTTGGCCCAATGTGTGAGGGGAGATTGTTGGAATAGTCCCACATTGAAAGTGGGGAGAGCCTTAGCATGGTTTATAAGGGTGAGAGTGTACCCCCTCATTGCGCTAGCTTTTTGGAGGAGATGTGGCCCAAGAGACCTAAAGCCCGTTGCTGTATGTTGGGCCTGCATGTGCGGCAGGCCAACGGCCCGGGGATGCTCGACGGGCGCGCCATGTTGACGGCCCGGCCAACAATTTTGTTGGGGCTCCTACAAGTGGTATCAGAGTCATGATCGGTAATCCGAAACGTCTTCATAAGATCGCACGGTGTAGGACAGATGGTCCGATGTGTGATGGGTTGGGCTGAGGATCCTACAAGTGGTATCAGAGCCATGGTCGGTAATCCGAAACGTCTCCATGAGATCGCACGGTGTAGGACAGATGGTCCGATATGTCATGGGGAGATTGTTGGGTTTAGTCCCACATTGGTTATTGGTGATAGAGGAGCACAACTTAAAAGGTGGAGGCATCCCTCTCCCTTCAGGCTAGTCTTTTGGGCTGAGTTGGGCTAGGATCTGGGTTGTGCTTCTAGTTGAGCCAATAGATATAGGGACCTGGGCCCGAGACCAGGTGTTGGTCTCGGGGGAGCCGGATCGCTGGCGGGCCATGAGATGACAGGATCGCAGCGGGCTCCTACAATAAAAAGAAATAAAAAACTAGCCAATCAAAAGATCTCTCTTTTTTAACCTTTTCTTTACCTTCCGAGGTGCTTGGTTAAGCAGCTCCTTCTTTCTAATCCAACGCTTGAATAATCTCTCCATTGGGAATCAACCGAAAGGAGAGAAAAACAAAGCAGTCGGGTTGCTTGGCCTGCCTGCTTGCTTTCAAGAACCTGGCTTCGATGAGCCGAAGGGATCTAACACGGCGGAGAGCTCCGCGTCTTCGAATGGGGGCTGTAGGTTCAGATCAATGACGCCGAGGCTGTTGATTAGTGATCACGGCTGGAGGATCAGCACCCGATCCGGCGGCGGCGGCTGAGCAGGGGTGGGAGTGCTCCCATGCGCGATCCCGCTTTTGTTGCCTGTCTCTGGACTGAGTGCGGTACGAAGGCAACCAGACGCGGTCGGAACAGTGGTATGGACTACTCCCTCCGTTCTTTTTTTTGTTTGACGCTTTTAACTTTTGAGCAGGTCTTTGACCATTCGTCTTAGTCAAAAAAATATGTAAATATCATTTATTTTGTTGTGACTTGCTTTATTAATAAAGATACTTTAAATATAACTAATTTTTTTTGCATGTTTGCACTAATTTTTTAATAAGACGAATGGTCAAAAGCGTGCTCAAAAGTCAAAGGCATCAAATAAAAAAAACGGAGGTAGTAGTTTGTAAGTATTTTAGCAGTTGGATTCACTCTTATAAATTTATTTAGTAGTTAGTGTCGGCACACGATGTACCAGGGCACCCACGCCAAGGCCCACGCCGGGCCGAGCAGGGCGCTCTGGCAGCCTAGCCGAGCAGGTGGCCGTCGGGCCCACCTGGCAGGCCCTCGTACAGAAGGAGGCTTCCCGGCGAAGGCTTCTCCAATGTTCAGCGTATCGGTCGCATTGAATGCGGAGATTCAAGCGTGCAAGACCGAGAGGGATGATTACCAATACCGTAGCCTGTCACGTGCACTGTAGCGGTCATTCCAACACTGTGCGGTGACAGAGGCAGAGAGGCGCTTGTGTCAGGCTCCCCCACGTCCCGTCCGACCCGGCGCTCCAAGGGAGCCATTTAAGGCGCGGACGTCAGCGGAAGCAAGTGGGCGGCGCGATGACCAGAGTCCGTCTGGTGGACCACCCCGCCGCATTCTCTCTCTCTCTCTCTAACTAGCTGTCCGCCCCTTCCAGTATAAAAGGGAGCGGTGGCAAAGAGTGGGGGGTTGGATCCTAAGCCATTCACACACACCCTGCTGTAAGAGCTCTCGAGCTAAGAGCGTTCCAGATCCGAGGAAATACCACCCTCGCAGGAGTAGGACTATTACCCGCATCGGGGGTCCGAACCTAGGTAAATCTGGTGTTCCCTGTGAGCGTATGTTCTTGAGGCGATCTAGCGACGAAAATTCCCCCTGACCGAACTACGAAATTTTCCACGAGACAAATCTGTCTGGTATCGAACACCGACAGTTAGATCATCTCAAGGCAAAACATCAAAGGCATCCCAACTTTGGTTAAATTAACCAATACTAATCAACTTCAGTGCAAATTGAAAATTTTCCGCATTTTTATGTAAGGGCATTCCCAATGCTATTTCTAAATTTTTCCTATCTTATTAATATTCATCTATTTTTCAATCTCTTCATGCATTTTTCTTTCTTATACTTTTGCTACAATGATTCGAGGAGAAAATGAGGGGGAAAGAGGGTAGCATTGAGAATGCCCTAAGAGCATGGGATCATCTGAATCACTTTTAAGTGGATCTAAGTATTATAGGACTAAATACAAATTTTAAAAAGTGTCATGAGGATAAATGTGTGACATCTTAAAAGTAGTAGTAGCAGCAGCAGCAGCAGTAGTAGTAATCATTCTCTCTTTTTTTCCTTTTTATATTCCCCTCTCTTTCTCTCTCCTTATGTCGGTCAACTGAACCATGGCTGAACCCCAAAGCCTACCCAACTTGGTCGAACCTCAAGCCGTCCCCAAAAAACCCAGTTTTATCCAAATTATCTCCATCATGTTGTACACAAACCTACAAAAATATCCTAAAAATCAATCAAAAAAATCCATCTGTTGATTCCCAAATCATCGCATCCCAAAAACTCTAATTCCCAAAACTTTTCTATTGTCATGTTGCAACGAAGAACGTCGTCGTCACTAGAGCTGTCGCCAGGGTGAGCCGTCGACCAGGTTGCGTCGTTCCTCCAACCCCTTCTCTCCCCCCTCCTCTCTTCTCCCTTCCCTCTTACCTCGTTGCCGGCATCTACAGCCAAGTCACGTCGCCGCTTGCTCTAGCGCTGCCTTACCGCCACGCCCTAGCCTCACCTCTTGCCGGCAACATCAGAAGAATCACGACCAGAGGGGACAGCTATCAAGGCTGTGCGTTTTAAATTTAGCATATAGCGCGTCTTAAAACTAGCATATAGCGTGTCATAACCCCGGCTTCACCGGGATCTACCCATGATCCATTGCTAGTCCCAGCGATCAATGCTAGCAACTCATGAGCGACTTAGATCGAACATCACAACACAATCATCATAACTATGTAAATATTATAACGATGCAAAAGTAACTGTACCACAACTACTTATTACAATAGTTTGCATAAATCCTTTAATAATATTTAGAGTAGCGGAAACCCAAATGATATGCAAGAGAATAAATATGACGATGCTATCTAATCCGACCCTTGAAATGCTAGCTAATCTTCCGCAAAGTCCGGCACAGAATCCTCCTGATCCTGCGGGCAAACCGGGACCGAGTCTTCTCCTGAACAAATATATTCGTGGATTGTATAATGAGTATACAGCTACTCAGCAAGAATCCTTATAAATGAATGCACGGATATGACAATAACAGGATGGTTAATTGGCATAAACGCCTATTCTAGTCAATATTAATTAAAGTGTTATAAAAGCATATGTTCAACAATTAATAAGATGAATAGATTTCCCAAAGTAACAAACAGAGCTCGGCTTTGAAAGCCCCTCTGCAAAACTGCACAAGTCTCGAATACTCAAAACAAACCAACCCATCAGGTTATTAATTAACACATGAGACTGCCATGCACGACCTTCCTCCCCTCCCATAACCGTGGGAATGACTATCATGATAGTTTTCAACTCTGCAGAGTGTAGCACACTTTACCCATAAGCCAAGTGATACTTTTGCATCTTAGCTCTTCCTTTGGAGCCTAGACCAAGTAACAATACAAAGTGTTTCATTAGTTGCTTCTGTCAACACCGATACCCCCTCTAAGCTTTCGACACTACGGGTCCCCCTTTTGAGCCCACGAACCGCAGCCCGATCTTTTCAACGTAAAATGTGTTAACAGTTTTCCCTAACTACTAAGCCAGGACTAGCACATGTTGGCCGACATGTTAGAGCTAGCACTTATGGTTGCGCTTGTATGGTTTGGACGGATAAATACACGACAAGGATCCTTAGACCAAGGTGACTACCTCCACCACAATCCTCAATCCACAAAACCACCCGACTTGCCACCTTTAGCCAACACACGTCACATAGGTTTTAGTTGATTAGGTTATTAAGCAACTCAGCACCTCCAAATATACCAAGTCACAAGATTAATAAATAAATGATGAATAACTTAACAACTAATAACCCACGAGCGCTAGCATTCTATGCACAAGGATAGGCTAAGAAATAACTAAGGCAGCAATAAACTGGTTAAATTCACAGGGTCAATGACGCAGTGTGAGTAAATAGGTTCTAATCCCCTCCCATCATTTTATGCATGAGGAAAGTAATTAAAACAATTAAATGGGTGAGTTTTGTAAATTAGGAGAGCAAGATGCAACTATCTTGCCTTGGTAGTACTCAGCGTCTTGCGGGTCTCCTTCTAGAACCTTTGGGAACAACGCCGAGCAACGGGAGCACGAACGGTCTACACGAAAGTGCAAATGCATAAGAACAGCACAATTCACCACAGAACATATATCCCAAATAATTATGTAAAATACTAGGCTATTTATGGAATAGAGTAAATTACACTGTTGCCCCTTAAAGTTGGACGAAAATCTTACTTAGCCCCCTAAACTTTGTTTTGTCCGCTGCGGCCCCTTAAAGTTGTTTCCGGGTGTCACAAAGCCCTAGAAAGTTGGATTTTGTTGCACCACAACCCCCGGAAGTTGGCTTTGGGTGCTGAAAAAATTAGCCTGAGTGACACCCGGGAACAACTTTAAGGGGCCGCAGCGAACAAAACAAAGTTTAGGGGGCTAAGTGAGATTTTCGACCAACTTTAAGGGGCAACAGTGTAATTTACTCTATGGAAAATAATGGCTCTGGAATCATCTAATTTGGAGTTCGGATACTCCCTAAACAAATCCTAAAAGTTTAAGGAAAATCAAAAAAGGCTTAAAAGATTAAACCAATTAAAATCGGGGAACCAGCCGAAACGACCGAACTGGCGCGGTCCAACGGCGCGGGCGCAGTGGGGGGCGACACGCGGTGGCGGTGGATTGGGCAGCGCAGCGGTGCCTGACGCGTGGTCTCTCGCGGGCAGGAGATGGCACGGCGACGACACGTGGCGGCACGGGGGACGCGGGTGCGTGCGCACGGCGCGGGCCAAGGCGGCGGCGGGCTGGGCCAGGTGGCGGCTTGCGGGTGGCGCGCGGCGGATGCAGGCAGCGGGGCGCGCTTCCCGAGGTCGCCGGCGGAGCAGCAAACTTCGGCGAGCTCTTAGGGCACGATTCTCAACCAATTTTGACGATCCAGGTATGTAACTGGACCGTCTCGACGAGATCTACGTGATGGCGTGATCTACAACTTGGTTTGCTACGAGCACAGGGAGATCTACCCCAAAATTCACCTCAAGCTAGGGTTTTGCGACGGCTAGGTTTGCTTTGGGATTGCTCTCGAGTTGTGGTGCTGAGGAGAGGGTCTTGGGGTGCTTATATACTGGTTTCGTCGACCAAGAGTAGGCCTCCAATAGGTAGAACTTGAGTTGGACTCTAATTCTACTCCTAATAGGTTTAGAACTCCCCAATTTTAGTATTTTTGCAAATAAACGAATTTGGACTTGGGCTTGTGGCTTTGGGCAGGTTTAGGCCTCAAATATCTCTCCACCAAGTTTGGGCTTGGGTTCTTGCACGTTTGCTCGTCATTTCATTGGGCCGACGAGCTCCCGACACAATGGCGTCACACTGCGAAAACACAGGCTAGCCTTGGGATCTGGACTTGAAATTTGGAGGGTGGCTAATTCATGGCATTTAGGATTTATAGGAATTTTTCCAGAATTTTCCAAAAAGGTCTTCTAGGGTTTTGGCTTAAACCTAGTTTAAATTAATTTAAATCAGGGTTTCGTATATAACAATTCCCTTTTAATTTATTTTTGGGTTTTCGAAAATACAAGTGACCTACGACAAAATAGAGGATGTCACATAGCGCTTTGGGAAAATGTTGGGCTCTTTGGGGAAATGTCTTGCGTCTTAAATTTAGCTATCAAGGATGGGCTTTTTGGGGAAATGCTTATGTTCGTGCGTCTTAAAACTAGAATATAGCGCTTACAATGTCAGCATCGAGAGATCAGCTGCCTGTCAGATTACAGTCACCTTCACATCTCAAACCTTAAGATCCAATGCAAAGAGAAAGTGCTTGTTGATCTCCAATATATTTGACTTCAACCGAACGGAGATCGACAAGAATCCTGATGAAGCGGGAGAAACATGAGTCAAGCGTTTCGCTCGGCTTCTGAGTAAATCAATTTGCAAAGAATCATCAAACCAGATGATCTGATACTAGTTGAAGATCTGAGTTAGGCGGCTAGAGGGGGGTGAATAGATGTCACAAATTTTGGACGCTACCGTTTTTACCAAAACCCGAACAACTTCACAACTATGTGTACCCTTGACTTGTTTGGATAAGAACCATGGAATAAGTGAGAGTTTTGGAATTGCAATCCTATTTGTCAAGTGTCCAAACAAAGTGGAATCAATTTCAGAAAAGAGATCAAGCCAAAACATCAAAGTTACTTTCTAAAAAGCAAAAAGCAGATTCCAGAAAACTTGTCTTGCAAGAAGATAGTGGTTCCTACTCTTGGGAGGCTTCAGATTCCAGAAATTTCAAACTTTTTCTACACCCATGTGGGTGAGTCATGATGTTTGGGGCTCGATATTCACCTCTAGAATAGAAGATTTCATTGCATAGAAGTTGGGGGTTACAAGCCACACTCCCGATGGCCACAAGCACCTCTAGTATGCCACCCTTACACACCCAACTCACCCTCTCTATTTGTTAAATTTTCAGCTCTAAGAGGGTGAAGAGAAGAGGCTACCCCTTCCCCTCTTTTTAAAGCATAAGGGTGAGATGTCCTAAACCCTAGAACCCATCTCCACCATTTATTTAAGGATGAGTGGTGTACGACTCATGCGCTAAACATACCCCCGCAGAGGAATATTCTTCACATATTACTTCGGGAAATAGTTTCGCAATTTCCTCGGTTGCCAGCGCACGCCTAAGCCCACCGGTCAGATCAACTTCACCACCAAGTAATCGACGTGCTAGACTCCAGCTTTCCCGAACTACTTGCCACGGATAAGCTTCTCGAGTACACCACCTCATGTGACTGTTAGATCATCGAACATGGTTGCCTACAAGCCTCCGAACGCACCAGCCTCCAGCTATACCTATGAAGTGTCAGCCACGTACCCGCCGATACCTGCATCACAGAGGTGAACATAAAAAATGACATACCTTACCTCTCCTGCAAGGTTAGTCCATCACAAACATCATCATCATCATCATCGAGAATCAAGTGCATCAAGATCATCGAAAAACAATCAGTCACAATAACTGCCCTGACACGAGTCCGTTGGACACGGTAAATCTCACCAAGCTAATACACCGTCACATATATTCATCACAACACCGGGATATCCTCCACATGGATCTTAACATCTCCTTCCAAAGGATTGCTTGACTAAGTTCACGCTGGATGAGCTTTGCCTTAGTGTTTTTCTTTAGTCTGATGCTCCTCCAGAACAATTCTAGTTCCAGCTGGACAGTCCGATGTGAACATTCTCTTAAAATAGTCACTTGTGCATCCATCCAGCGAAATTGTAGTTTGCGCTGGACAGTTTGTCGCAAACTAGTTTTCCATAGGGTGACGCGCAAACAAAACGTTGTGTACGCCGGGTTCGTCGTATGGAGATTTTTTACTGAAAGTCTGTCCACCTAAACAACATTTTCTCTATTGTATTTTGTTACCGTTGAATTAGTCCATTGCTAAAACAACTTTGACAGTGCTTATGCAAAAGTTGTTTGTCTTCTAATTTATGGGTAGGAAACTTATCAAATGGCTATAATCTACCCCTTAGCCAATAAAAGGGCGCAAAAAAACACTTCCTGGTGTGAGATTGGTGCTTGAACCCGGCTTCCCACATATTCTAGCCAAGCATAGAGCCTTGTTCTTCAGCTAGTCCACATATCCAAAAAAGGCCCAAAATCCTATTGCTCCAAAGCTATCCAAATCTGATCGAGAAGGTGTTATCCAATTAGGTGATCACTTTAAGCTTATCACTCTTGGATTTCCAATCCTAGACGGCTTGGTGGTGGTAGTCTTTAAGATCTTTCCATGGCGTGTGTGGAAGTCTTCAAGATGGTGTTGAAAAGGTTTGAAGCTTGCCTACCGGAGTGGCGAAAAGCTACCTCGAGTGGAATGAGGTTGCAGGCTCGAGCGGGAACTGGTCCTTGGTGAAGGGACACTTGTTGGAGCCCGCTGTGATCCGTTCCATCTCATGACCCTCAGCGATCCGGCTCCCCCGAGACCAACACCTGGTCTCAGGCCCAGATCCCCACATCTATTTGCCCAACTGGAAGCACAACCCAAGTCCTAGCCCAACTCAGCCCAAAATACTTGTCTGGTGGGAGAGGAGTGTGTCGACGGTTGGGATATCGACCCAAGTCAACTAAGGTTCTTTAAGATTGAGATAGGAGACACGCCAAACAGTGCGAACAGCTGGCGCCGTCCGTGGGGATACGCAGATCGAGCATGTCGAACTCTATCAGCGACCAGGAGATTCTCCCTGAGGACCACGACTCAGAAGGGCAGGATGTCTCTTCCCCTGCCAGATCGGATCGATCCCTTCGATCTTGATCGCCTCCCAGATCTGGTTCCCAGCTCCGTGCCCGGGGACTGGATCTCCTCGCGCCGAGTAGAATCCTTGTATGCTAAAATAGCCACATATTCTTCTAATTTAACAGGTTGCTCGCTAACAGGTTGACTTCTGCTCTTGACCTTGATGCAAGAGAACAAGGTTGCTGTCAACGAAGAGGATCAGGAGGTGGATCAGCCAGGGAAAGAGGGCGAGGATCACTAGGACTCTGACGATGAGAAGCTGGATGATGGAGTAAAAAGAATGGTGGATCTTCAGCATGCTTGCTGCTCTTTTCCTTTTGTAAATGTTAGGCAGCAGATGTATGGTCTTGGCTAGTAGCACTGGTTGCTGATGAAGAAGATAATGTTCCTTCTTTTAGCAGTAGAGTTGATCAAGTATCTGAATGCTACTCCATTTCTGACTGTATCAGATTGTAATGTGAACCATTGAATTAGTGATGAGATATTGGCAAGCTTCATTTTTTATTGTACCGTGGTTACAAACTTTGATTGGCGTGGGCGTGGAAGAGGACGACGGAGGTCGACGGCTTTGATCCGTGTGCGACTCGCTGGTGAGCCTCTCGTGATCCATTCATGAGGTCGGGAACTAGGAGCGGCGATTGGCTGGCGGCAGCAGCGTGCGGTGGCGATGGCGTGGGCCGGTGGCAGCTGCGTGCGGCGGCGATGGCGTGGGCCGATGGCAGCAGCAGCGTGGGCCGGCGTCGTGCGGTGGTTGCTCTGGTTTGGAGGTGGGATTGGCCGGTAGTAGCGGCGTGCGGCAGCGGGCGAGCTGCGCCGACCGGCGGCGCTGCCCCACCTACTGGTGCGGTGCATTGGGTAGGGATGGAAAAGAAACAAGGGCAAAACGGTCTTTTCACTGTTCCCTTAATTTTTTCACCTGTGTCGGAAACGACATGTTTTCTTGACCGGAGGGAGTACTATAAATACTTCTAAGGGGAGGGAAGGGTATCTAATATATCTCTCTCACGTTAATGGCAACATATCCACGTTAATAGCACAAACACCTCTTGTGATTGGAGTGGGGCTATTATCTTATCTCGAGAGGCCGAACTCAGAACAAATATCGTGTTCTCATCTCGACGACTTTACGCATTTTCAAAGACAAACCTTTAGGTCCTATTCTTTTCAGCTTAACAACTTAATGACTTAACAGCTTAACAACTTATCTAAGTTTCAAAAAGACATATGCTCTGAGTTTTTTTTAAGTCCGTTTGCTGTTTCGAAGATGGGTCATAACGTTTTAAAAAGCAAGTCAAACGAAATGGATCCGAATATCGAGACTATCTCAAGAAGCTCTTGAAATTCATTCGTTTCAGTAGTTCAGCTGTTTAGATCAGCTAAAAAAAATAGGCCTTAATGTCCCATCGATCAACATGTCAGTTCCGTGGAGAGCCATATTACAGTTGCAGCAAGTTGTGGCAACCTTAGTAACCAACCAAACAGGCATGAGTCTCTACTTCTATAGTAGATTGATTAAATTTTATGCTAGGTCCAATGCAGAACCCACCTAGGGCAATTGCCTGGCTTTGCCATATCGACTACATGAAAATGTAAAGAAATAAAATCCATAATATAAATTATTATAAATAGTTTATATCAACTGGATGCTGCATGACTCGGAGCATATTCAGAGTGGCTAAACTGAATCGAACAAATGAGCTGGCGGAACGAAAGTAATTAGCTGAACTTTAAACTGGATTTCAAGATGTTTTTTTAATCTACCTCTCGAAGCTGGTTCGCTTCGATTTTGATATTTTAGAATCTTTTAGATGTGAGCGTATGACAGAATAAACTAAAAATTGGTTTTCTTGCCAAGTGAGCATAAGCCACTTTAAACACAACGTAGAAAAAGAGTTCCGAACAAGTATCATAAAAATATATTTTAGAATGACATAATAGAAGAACAGTTCGTATCCACTACTATCCCCATGAACTACTCGTTCCGTTACAATATATAAACGCATATACATTTTTGACACGATCTCTGGCATAAAACTTTTATCATTAATATATTTCACAAAATATATCAATAGCTATAAAATTAACATCATATTAAAATATTTTCAAATATCAGTCCTACTATATTACAAACATATATACACTAAACATATATGTTTTTAGTTTAATTAATTAGTGAAAAGTAACAAATATTGATTTTTTTAATACATACACGTTTTATATTTTTGTACGCAGAAAGTACATAAGAAATGTGCTAAAAACTACATATATAAAAGTTTTCCTAAAAAACAAAATAATAGAAAACAAGTTCATATTGATTACTACTTTGTATAAGACTAGGGCCTAGCTTGTACATTTTAGCTTAATGTAGCGTAGCGTTTCAGCAAAATTTATCTTTTTTATATAGCCTATTTGGTGTAATGATTTCTAATGATTTTTCTTAGGTTTTTAGTAGTCCTCTTAAAAATCCTAAAATTATTTTCTAATTATTTTTTTACAATATTTAAATCTCTCTTTAAAGAATCTCAAATTTTGCTGAAACGCTACGCTACGCTACGCTACGGTAAGCTGAAATGTACAAGGCCTAGAACAGGATCCATATCAACCATAATAATAAAAACTAAATTTTAAAATATATATAAAATAAAATAGTAAAATGTAATTAATATGGTTTGGACTTTGGAACCTGCAATTCTTCCAGTAAGTTTGATACCAATCTATCCACATGAACATACGGAACACATCGTACTGTCGTACATCTACATACGGTGAAGCCCGGTGCACCATGTACGTAAGTAACTACGCATGCACGTACGAATACCTACGTATGTACGCACGCGGTACGTACGTACGGTACGCCACATGGAGGAGTGCTACCTAGTCGTACGTACATACACACTCACGCACGCACGCGTGATGCATCTGGCTCGCCTCGTGCGCTACACACGTGTGCGCTTCGTTCGCAGCCTCCAGGTCGTAAGCACGTTTTCAGATGCACACCGAAGAATGTCAAAACATGTGAATTCTTCTCTGAGGAAACTGAAGCGTAGGGGGCTGGTCACTGGTCAGTACTGACTGCTGATCAGGTCCTCCTGAGAGCTCCATGCAAGGACAGTGTGTGTTTCCAAGTCTCATCAGTCATCACCGTAAGCTCATGCTTTGGACTGATGACTTTGTTTTCCTTTCCTTTGTTTCCTTTTGCTTCATTCCAAGCTAAGTTGCCGAAACTAGGGCGACGACGAACCAAATTGGTCTGGTCACGAAACTCTGCAGAAGTTAGCTTTGCTGTTCTATTTTCAGTCTTCAGTTGATGCGTCCGGCCTGTTCAGTTGTTCTACTTGGCCGTGTTTGGCCATCTTGTCCCTGTGCAGTGCAGAGGCTTCTTAACAGCCTTTGGACACGCCACATGCTTCTCTCTTTCTGCACGATTTCTCCCATGTGGCGGTGTACCTGCACGGCCGCTGTTGATGCAAAGCTGCTGATGTTTTGCAGGAGAATTTTTCAAGCTCGCTAGTAGGCTCTCTATATATATCTTACGTCTAAAACACTATTGACGTCTTGTCTATTCATCTCTCTAAAATTACTTCACGATTCACAGTTTCACACCGTGCTTCAAAAGATTTCTTCCCTAACCCACCTCTCTATATTTTCTATAGTACGGAGTAATATACAGGGGTTGCTAGCTAGGATGCTACGAAGGGAGGATGCCTGTACTGTGTAAAATGGACCAGACGCTGCTACCATATTGTCCTTTCAGGTTTCGTGCTTGTACTTGACGTTCCAGGTTACAGTGCAGTGACAGCATTTAGAATGAAAAATGTGAGTTGTCGTTATGGCTTGTCACATGGGGGAACATTGAAGCGAAGTGCCCAATGTCATGGAATTGTTGTGGTGTCTTTCGTCGGCAGAAAATGATGTTTTTACGGCTTAAATTTAAATTAAAAATTGTCGTTGAAAATTTATTTTTTTTCATAATTAAGCCAAACAATATAATAAGTGATGGAAGAATTAGCACTTTCAGGTTTATTTTAAACAAGATATAACATGCACAACGTCTGAGTGATAGTGTCGACGGTTGAGATATCGATCTCAAGTCGCTAAGGTTCTTGAAGGTTGAGATAGGAGACACGCCGAACAACGCAAACAGCAGCGAACAGGGAGACAGGATTTTTATCCTGGTTCAGGCCTCTCGGGAGAGATAATAGCCCTACGTCCAGCCTTTCTTATATATCAAAGGTGATTACAAGAGGTGGCTCGGCGAGATGAACAAGTCTCGGCGAGATTATGTGTGTGCAGGAGGTAATATGCAACAATGCGAAGTCTCTCCATGTGTACGTATGTACGTCGTGCCCTCTACACGCCGTAGGGGCTCTATTTATATAGTGCTGATGAACCGACCTACCAAGGGATAATCGGGCCGGGCTGACTACGAGTACGTAACGAACTCGTACCATGCCAAATACATCCCACGGTAGATAAGGTAATCTCCTAATCTTGGGGATCACGACTCCTAATCCAATCCGGGAAACCACGTCCGGGTCTTCACGTAGCCGTGCAGAACTCTGTTCGAGCCGGACTCAAACAGGAATCCTAGGCCATTACGCACCGTGCCAACCCGGAGGCTGTTCGGCAGGATGCTCATGGGCCTGATAGAACCTCCCAGGGAGCTGGGCCCTGGTAGGCTGTCCGATTGGGCCGTCAGGGAGTGGGCCATGGCAATGGGCCGTAATTCAATCCCCGACAGCTAGCCCCCGAGACTCAAGTGGAAGGACTCACTAGAGTGGGGTCTTCCTCTTGAGACTCCAAGTCACGAAGAGGGAAATTTTGCTGCTACAAATACAGGTAACGATCAACCGAGCAGGTCAAGGTCCAACCGAACAAGACGTGCTCGGAGGACGAACAAACCCGATCAATACCAAGCAACTCTGTTGCGCCGAACAGGATACTACCCCTCCCTCCCCGTACCGATCCCGCCACCGCCACATCCGGCTGCGGCACCGCCGCCCAATCCCCTCCTCTCCGCTCGCAGGCCGCCGCCCCTAGCTCCTGCCGTGCCTCCTCCCCCTCCCCACCTCTCTCTTTGGGTATGTGTACCCGTCGGGTATCGGGTACACATCGGGTTCGGGTATGGGCGCGGGTTTGTACCCGTAGGTGTTTTCGGGTTCGAGTATGGGCGGTATTTTCGGGTTTCGGGTTCGGGTATGGTTGAGGTGTACCCGAATATACCCGCCCGATTGCCATCCCTAAGAACGACTGCTGCTGCTCCGCTCCTTCAAACCCTCACTGTTTTTGGGTTTTAGGCTTTTGATGAAGTAGGCTTAGCCTTGTGATTGGGCCGAAGCAGCCCAAGCGCCTGCCTGGGTGCTGGATCCGCCCATGCTCTGGGCAGGAAGCTCGAGCAGGGGAAGACCCCTTCTGCTCAATATGACCCTCTAGGCCAATGATTGTGGTGGCCTCTGTGGTACTCGTCAAGGTTATCCAGGTCATCAAAGGGTTGTCGTGGGTATCTTTGGAATTGCGCATACCCGAAGTCTTCCAACGTGAAGGATTCTTGTTGCTCTCCATGGACGGCGCCAGCTATGTGCGATTAGGAGTAGACTCCTACGTCAAACTTACTTGTTGAATGGAGGATCAACTTGGTCATTTTACCTGTTGGAGGGAAACTTCGAAGATGGCCAATTGCCCGAACACGAGATAGACACAAATATTTTTTTTACCCTTGTTCAGATCTCACACTAGCAAGATAACAACCGTATGTCCAGCCTTTGTTCATGTGCAGGAAGTGTGTACGACGGATGAGCGACCAAGTCATCACACGTAGCTCGAGCACCTTGGGGGTGAATACAAAGATACATGCAAGCATATAGGATCTCAAATGGTATGGCCAGAGCATAAGGACGAGCTCCATATTCTTAGACATGCTCGCGGATGGTTCTCCATATTCGCAGGACCAAGGTGCGTCCCAACAAGAGAGAATAAACCATCTTAGAACGTTTTCATGTCTAAGACGAGGTAGATTTAGGATGTGGATGCTTTTTGAGGCGCAAGTTAGAGTATTTTTCGATAGATATGTACCTCTAGTCTCTAGATATGATAGGACTCTAGATGATCTAGATTGTTCATGGGTTCATACAGGGTATGAACCGAGGATACGTTGTACTATAAATACTTCCTGATTAGGGAGGGGAGGGTGTCTATAATAAGTACAAGTTCGAACAGGCGCGTCGTCCGCACGCCACGTGGCTGGCCTCCCCGCCCGGTGCCGCCACGGCTGTCCGAACGCACGAGCGACGCAGATCCGTCCGTCCGTTTTCCTTTAACGTATAAAACAATTTTTCGGCCCACGTATCAGGCGCGCGGGTGTTTCGTCCGGTTGGTTAGCTCGCCATGTTCATTGCTTGGGAGACCCGGGATTGAATCCCGCGGGCTCCGCTTTTCCAGTCGCGCTGCGCGATTTTTCCTCCGCGCGTGCGCGCGCGCTTTGCCTGGCCGAGCCGCTGCTTTTTTCTCCCGCGCCTACACGCGTTTTGCCCGCCGTCGCGTCCGGCCTCCTGGGCGCGCCCGCTGCTTTTTTCTCCCGCGCCTGAACGCGTTTTGCCGTCGTCGCGTCCGGCCTCGCGCGCCGCCGGCGCGCTTGTTCAACTAGTCTAATATATATCCCACGTTAATAGCACAAACACCTCTTGTGATTGGAGTGGGGCAATTATCTTATCTCGAGAGGCCGAACCTAGAACAAATCGTGTTCTCATCTCGATGATTTTACGCATTTTCAAAGACAAACCTTTAGGTCCTGTTCTTTTCAACTTAACGACTTGACAGCTTAATAACTTATCTACGTTTTGGAAAGACATATGCTTTGAGTTTTTTGAGTCCGTTTTTTTCACTGTTTCGAAGGTGGGTATAACGCTTTAAAAAGCAAGTCAAACGAAATGGATCCGAATCTCGAGACTACCTCAAGAACTTGTTGAAATTCATTCATTTCAGCAATTCAGCAGTTCAGCCGTTCAGATCAGCTCAAAAGAATAGAGTGTTAATGTCCCATCGATCAACTTGTAAGTTTCGTGGAGGGCCATATTACAGTTGCCGGATAATTTACTATTATGCAATATCGATCGTGCAGGGTACAATTCAACGAAGAAAATCCTGGTGACTTTTCCTTCTCTCTTTTCAAATCATGGTGACTTTTCCTTTTCTCTTTTCTAACAGACTAGTACCTACAAGAATATGTTGACAAATGTTTAATCTCCATATTGCAATTCAAAGGTAAAACTATTATAATTTGTAACGCACGCGCATGGAAAAACCAAAAAACCCCAAAAATTCAGAAGTGTTTACTGTCATATTGCGTGTGACAAAGTTACTACTAGTCTACCGTATTAGTGGTTAGTATTTCTTTAAAAACTACTTAACCCCTTAAACTAATAGCTTCATCTACTTAACCCTCATAACTAGAAAACCAAATATTCTATCACTAAACTATTTAAATCCAGACAAATAACCTTTGATTGGGGCGAATAAGGAGACTTCCTCTCATGAATAACTCCATGTTCCGCACATAATAAGTCGAACTCATTAGAAAAATACTCTCCACCACGATCCGACCTAAGTCTCTTGATTTTCTTGTCTAACTGGTTTTCAACCTCAGCTTTATAGATTTTAAAGAAGTCTAAAGCCTCGTCTTTCGTTTTCAACAGATATACATAATAATATCTAGAAGTATCATCAATCAGAGTCATGAAATATCTCTTTCCACCCTTTGTCAACACACCATTCATCTCACAAATATCAGAATGTATGAGCTCTAGAGGTGCCAAATTTCTCTCCTCGGCGGCCTTATGAGGCTTACGAGGTTGCTTTGATTGCACACAAGTCTGGCACTTAGAACCTTTGACAGTGGGAAATTTAGGGATTAAACCCATACTCGCAAGCCGAGACATAGAACCAAAATTAACATGACATAAACGTGAGTGCCAAACATCAGCCTCACTCTCAATAGCATGATCACAAATATGGTTCACAACTTTATGACAGTAATCAGAAAGAGAGAAACGGAACAAGCCTCCGCACTCATAGTCTTTGTCAATAAACAAACCATGTTTCGACAACACTAGCTTATTGGACTCAAACACCACTTTAAACCCATCTCTGCAGAGAAGGGACCCGCTGACCAGGTTCTTATTGATTAAGGGGATATGCTGCACGTTCTTCAGTTGCACGATCTTCCCCGAAGTGCACGTTCTTCAGTTGCACAATCTTTCCCGAAGTGAACTTCAGATCTACCGTGCCAACACCAAGAACAGAAGCATTGGACCCGTTCCCCATCAAAACGGCTGAATCGTGGGCTGCCCATCGGTTCCCTCACCAATGTTGCCAATGGTCACATTGACAGACTTTGAAGTCTGCTCAGGATTACCCTTTTTGCCTTTGTGGTTTAGACACTTTTTAGCCCAATGTCCAACTTTCTCGCAAATCCAGCAAGGCATCTCATCCTTGTTCAACTTTTTTTTCTAGAATGCAGTGGTTTGCTTGATTTTATTCTTCCCTTTGTTCTTGCCATGCTGCTGGACAACATTGGCGCTGGACTGTCCCTCGACTCATTTCCCAGGTGCATCTTTAGCCCGAGCTTTCTCTTCAACAAAGGTGCATCTTCACAACCCCTCAACGGAGATCTCTTGTCTCTTATGTTTTAGAGACGTGGCAAAGTTTCTTCACGAATGAGGTAACTTGGCAATAATACCCCCAGCCACAAACTTATCGAGTAATTTCCACTTAAAGAGTTCGAGTTCCCTCACAATGACCAGTATCTCATGAGCCTGTTCGACAACAGAACGGTTATCAACCATCTTGAAGTCGTGGTACTGCTCCATGACATACAGTTCACTGCCAGCGTCAGATGCACCGAATTTATTATTCAGCGCATCCCAGATCTCTTTCGCATCTGTGATGTTCATATACACATCACACAGATGGTCATAAAGCACACTAAGAAATGCACCCCGGAAAAGTGTGGTGGCCTCCTGGAACTCTTTCTCCTTTTCAGGAGTTAGGGTTCCCTCTGGTTTGCCATCCTTTACCCAGTACACGTTCATAGCTGTCAGCCACAGCTGCACCTTTACTTGCCATCTCTTGAAATTTACTCCACCGAATTTCTCCGGTTTCAGAGCATCAGCAAAACGAGCCATCGATAAACCAAAGTGCCTAATAATCAGGTTTTTGGATTGTTGGAATAATTAGCACTTTCAGGTTTATTTTAATCAAATAACATGCACAACGTCTGAGAGGTAGATAAAACAGGTTGAAACTACTGAAACACAACCTAGATACACATGCAGAAAACTACATGTATATCTCTTTTGGTATACTCGCGAAGGTGATGACTTACTGGACGTGGTCGTCGTCGCCGTACGGTACGAGTTGCGGCGGGGTTTGGTTTTGGTTCTACGAATCGGACGCCGTCTTGAAGAAGATGTTGCCGACGCAGAATGCGACGGCGTAGTGGAAGAAGTCCTCGCGAAACGGAAGAAGGAAGCAGCGAGCAGTTGCGCCGAGCGCTTCACAAAAACCTGATTCGCCCTACCCGGTGCAGGAGCTCGAGGGCGATCGGTTCCGAAGACCTGCTCTCCCGAACGTCGGTGCACGCCGGCGCACGGGATGGGAAAGAACCGAAGCGGCGGCGCAGCAGAGGGAGGTGGCAAAACCCTAGGTCGATTTGCATATTACATATCTGACCCGCAAAATCCGGATAGCAAAAGAAATAAAACTGTAAAAATAGGCTGCGCCTGCGCAAGCATGAGGGTCCGGTTTCGGCAGACCATTCACGCAGGTGCCGTGCGCACGCGCCGCCCCGCCCCGATAAAACTGTAAAAAGAGACTGCGTCTGCGCAAGCACGAGGGTCTGATTTCGGCGGACCATTCACGTAGGTGCCACGCGCACGCGCACGCGCCGCCCCGAGCCCGAGCCGGCCAGGCGAGGCAAGCGAGCGCGCACGTGTGATTCTCTATTTCTCTTTCCCATCACATTCTCTAGTGGGAGAGAGCAAGCTTCACTCTTTAAGCATGTCATCCACTCCTCCCACTAGCAATATGGTATTAAAGAAATTTCACATGCCTCATGCATACATGGGCCTTTGAGATTTTTCAGAAATTATTTAGATATTAAATGGGCCAGGCCCAATAATTCTAACAGGACCTTCCGTCTACAGCTAATATGAATGTAACAGGCTTGTTCAGTCATGCATATGGGTGATCTTGGGCATATCACTTATCATGGCAGCGATGCTTGGGGAAGTCATCCATTGTTTTGCAGAAATAAGTATGCACAAACTTTTGAAAGTATATGTATGGTTTTTCAGAATTTTAAACACGCTGTTTGATTCCATATTTTTCAAGGGATCTACCAACATATCTAACAGCATGTTGATACATTGTATCTTGGCAAGTTCAACAAGTTCAACAGATCATACACACGCAAAAATTCCTCACCGACAGCCTAGCACATAATTTAGATCACAAGTTCAACAGATCATACACACAAAAAATTTAAAACAATGGTCCAATTCTTGATTTAACAGTCAAGATCTCTTAAGGATCACAATTTTTTAATTATAATTTTCAGTTGTTTCCAGCCAAAAAAACAAGGTTTAGCTGTGCTAGCTACCACCTTGCTTTGAGGAACTGGTTTGCAGTCCACCTCTCTGTTGCGATATGATGCATAATTTAGGTTTCTATTCTTTTGAGCTGATATGAACAGCTGAACAATTGAATTGACTAAATTTCGAGAGATTCTCGAGATTCAGATCCATTTTTGTTTGACTTGCTTTTTAAAGTGTTAGGACCCACCTTCGAAACAGTGGAAAAACAGACTAAAAAAATCCAAAGCATATGTCTTTTCAAACAATAAATAAACCTTTAAGCCGTTAAGCTGAAAACAACAGGGCCTCAGTATTGCTATCGTTGCCAATTTCACAAATACTTCTTTAGATAAAAGAATAAGTATACAGTAGCAACATATATACAAAATGTTGAAACCATAAAGTGGACATCGTAGAAATTTAACGTTTTCAACTGTATTTATAAAAAAGGGAAAATCATGCATAAATTAGCCTAAACAAAATACTTGCATTATATTACAATTTTATTGGGTCTCATAAATAAATTGCTAGGTAGTTATTGGTTAGAGTTATATTTTGGTGACCGTGTCGATAACCAAAATAACATATATTACCACCGGTCACAAATATTTATCGTTTGAGATAGAAATCTAACATATGCATATAAAACATTTTAAAATTTAATACATGCATATAAAATTTTGTAATATAATACAAGAATATTTTCTTAATATCTGTATTGGTTACATAAAAATCATATTTGTCGATTGTGTTTCATAATTTTGTAATTTTATTGGGTTAAAAAAATAAATTGCTATGATAATTAGAAAGCCGTATTTTTGTTGGCGAGCACCAGGCGTTGGACATCCGGACGGACGCGTGCCCGTCAGACCAGCGCCGTCCGTCCGATCGCCGGCACCGCGCCTATCCTACGCGGCCCCGCGATCCGCGTGAAACAGACGCTGGCAAACATTGTTAGCCGTGCAGTTGATCACGTTTTTCAATTAAACTTCTAATTTTTATATAAAATCCAAATAGTGTTTAAAATATGTAGAGTAAATTTTGTAATTCTTCTAAAATCGAGAGCAACACATTTTAAATACATTTTAAAATTTTTGATATTTTTTTCACTTTTTCATTTTTTTTGATGTGAACCTAGGAGAAGGCACTTATGAAACTTACACCTTACTAGCGAAACTTGATGTGTGCTGATGAAACTTGGCCGTGTGCTGATGAAATCTTATGAAACTTCAATGTAACCTGATGAAATTTGGATGAAACTTGTTGAAACTTGATGAAATTTGAATTGACCTGATGAAACTTGGATGAAATCTGTTGAAACTTGGATTAAACCTGATAGACAGTTCTGACGTGTGCTCTTATATATATCTACAGCTTGCTAATCATTAGACATCAGCGAAGCCATTAGATTAATTCAGTCTAGATTGCGGCCATGCATTCATTAACAGGCCATCTATGTGCTTGCTACTTCAAGAGTGCATGCCAAGCCAAGGAGCTTATTTAATGTTAGGCAACTGGGAATATTCTGGCCCTTAATGACACGGCAGGATGCTAACCCATCATTCCATGCACACAAGGATAGCAATTGGACAAAATCAGGAGGAGATCACCACTCTCACAAGGCCCATGTCCATTTCTCTGGAGACAAATTAAGAACTTGTCAAGCTTTCTTATTGCATTGGTTTGATGGATATATATATACTTGCTTGTCATCTATACACAAGTAGCCATGCAGGAGCAGGATGATGCCACTGCTGTAGCATCTGAGATGGGAGGCATATCCTTATCCTCCTTCCTTTCACCTCACCCACTCACCCCATTGCACAGTGTGCAGCACCTTGTCCTTGTGCATCTTGGAGGCACTGCAACGGGCCAAGAAACACACACACATGGCCATGCATGGGCATGGCTTGCCCAGACACCTACCTAGTGCAGTACTGGTGGTACATATGCCTACTGGCAGTGTCTCAACTCTGAACTCTGAGCCAAAACCCATCCAGATCTCCATGCCCAGGTGAAGAGTCTACGAGAGATTTGGTTATTTACCACTCTCAACAAGTGGTCTCGCAAAAATGCCACTCTACCCTACTGTTATAGACACACATGATCCCACATGTCATACGCAAGTGACATACTTAGCGAACTACACATGTTGAGAGCAGCAAATAACCAAATTTCCCAGAGTCCGTCTGCAGAGCTAGCTAGCTGCAGCCTGCAGCAGCATGCATGATCATGGTCAGATCAGACATGGTCAGATCAGACATTCAGATCTGTCTCCTTGGGGTTTATCTTTTATTTATCTCTGTGGTTGATGTGATGATGTACATGGTGATTGATGTTGGCTGGGGCCTGGGGGTGTGTGAGTGGAAGTGTGATGTGATTCAGTTGAGCTGCAGTGCCTCCAGTGGCCTCCCCAACAGGGACAGCACTGTGGCAGCGATGTGCCTGGGTGTCAGCCCTGCCTCCTCCATCTGGTCCTGTGGCGCGCCATGCTCGATGTACCTGTCCGGCAAGAACATCGACCTCAGCTGCAGCAACGACAACAACATGGTCAGGCACACGCGTGAACAAGAGATCAGTAGGAGTTTTTGTAATTTTAGAGAGATTGGAAGCGTAATGCTATGAATGTAATTATCATCTGTGTATACTCCTGTGTATGATGGGTACATATGCTGCGCAATCAGCCAAACGGTGCAATCGCCGTGCAATCGAACTACCAAAAGTTGCAAAAAATTCTAAAAAAATTTGTACATGTACTCTTCAACTTACTCTATCTCTGGTTAAAATTTCAAGTTCAAATTCATCCTATATTGAACGTTACAAAAAAGAGAAAATTCTATCAATTTTAAACTTATCAAAACTGTCCGTTTTTTTCTCTTTTTTATAACTATGAATATAGGATGAATTTGAACTTGAAATTTTAACCAGAGATAGAGTAAGTTGAAGAGTACATGTACAAATTTTTTTAGAATTTTTTGCAACTTTTGGTAGTTCGATTGCACGGCGATTGCACCGTTTGGCTGATTGCACAGCATATGTACCCGTTACATCATGCACACATGGCCACAAAAAGATGATTTATTGATCTACGTGGCATTTCTATTTTCTATATCTATTTTTTAAAAATGAAGCCCCCATGTCAATCTTCTCGTTCTTTTTCTCCTCTCTCATGTTCTCATCTCTCCATAGGACCGAACACCTCCAACTCTTGCCATAGCCCACCATCTCCAATTCTCCATCCCGCATTTTCGGGGCTCTCGAATCCTCTGTCGTAACAGCACGTGCGGTTACAGTAGCTCTCATCTCTCCATAGGACCCAACTCCGTTGCCGTAGCCCACCATCTCCAATTCTCCACCCCACATCTCCGGGGCTCTCGGATCCTCTGCCGTAACAGCACGTGCAGTTACAGTACCCGCACGCTACGGCACAGCCGCCGTCCCCACGCCCAGAGCTAACGCCGGCGTTGTCCCATCTTGCTCCGAGCCTCCCCCGACGCGCGGGACACCCACCTTGTTCCTAGCCTTCCCCGACTCGGAGCCCGCGCTACCCGAGACTTCCCCGTCGTGCTCGTTGCCAGCCCCAACTCCGACTCCGAGCCTCCCCATCGCAGCCAGTGCTCGCCTTCCTCCACACCTCCCTAGAAGCGTTGGTGATTTGGTGGCATGGTGCGGTTTAAAGATTTTCTACATCATTTTGGCAAATTGGTATTATTACTTAACTTCAATGTGTTCGAACTATATTTAAGTTTTCTTGTCTTTTTGTTAGTAATTTTAATATCTAATGGATGCAATCGTTATCAGGTTTTTGGAATGTTGGAATAATTAGCACTTTCAGGTTTATTTTAATCAAGATATAACATGCACAACTTCTGAGAGATAGATAAAACAGGTTAAACCACAGAAGCACAACCTAGATACACATGCAGAAAACTGCACGTATATCTCTCTGGTGAACTCGCGAAGGGGATGACTTACTGGACGTTGTCGTCGTCGCCGTACGGTACGAGTGGCGGCGAGGTTTGGTTCTGGTTCTCCGAATCGGACGCCGTCTTGGAGAAGGAGTTGCCGACGCAGATCGCGACGGCGTAGTGGAAGAAGTCCTCGCGAAGCGGAAGAAGGAAGCAGCGAGCAGTCGCGCCGAGCGCTTCCCAAAAACCTGATTCGCCCTACCCGGTGCAGGAGCTCGAGGGCGATCGGTTCCGGAGACCTGCTCTTCCGAACGCCGGCGCACGGGATGGGGCAGAACCGAAGCGCCGGCGCAGTAAAGGGAGGTGGCAAACGCTAGGTCGATCTGATCTAATCTCTCTGGACGGCGCGGCGGCAGATTTATATAGCAAAACGCGTGAGACAAACGGATCGGGACCGAGTACAACACGATCTGCATATTCCATATCTGACCCGCAAAATCCAGAGAGCAAAAGAAATAAAACTGCAAAAAGAGCCTGCGTCTGCGCAAGCACGAGGGTCCGGTTACGGCGGACCATTCACGCAGGTGCCGTGCGCACGCGCCGGCCCGGCGAGGCGAGGCGAGACGAGAGGGAGGTGGCAAACCCTAGGAGGGATCTGATCTGATACCTCTGGACGGCGCGGCGGCAGATTTATATAGCAGCGCCGCCCCGCCCCGAGCCAGGCCAGCCCCGCCCCGGCCCGGCCCGGCGAGGCGAGCGAGCGCGCGCGTGTGATTCTCTATTTCTCTTTCCCATCACATTCTCTAGTGGGAGGGAGCAAGCTCCACTATTTAAGCATGCCCTCCACTCATCCCACTAGCAATAAGGTACTAAAGAAATTTCACATGCCTCATGCATACATGGGCCTTTGAGATTTTCCAGGAATTATTTAGATATTAAATGGGCCAGGCGCAATAATTCTAACAATTGTCATTAGCACTAGCTTTACTACCCAACTTATATCACAAATGTGCCCCACTATAGGATAGTATGGCATTCTCGGGCATACTCAAGATAACTATAATATCAGATAATTGATTAATGGAGTTCAAATGGGTTTGTCACATAGTTTTCTACTAGTTTTGTTTGTCAATTGTATATAATGGCAATAAGCACAAAATCTACATTAATTATTTCATTTTATTTGTGAGTTAATTGGTGTAAAAAATTAACATTTCAAAGAAGGGAATATCATTTTAAATTAACAATTCAGAACTTGTAAGTAAAATTATCCAACAAACTGCTATATATTTTTCAGCTAAAACCAAGTGTACTGGTAATTGAAAGAAATGTTATTACAGGTTAAGGCATAATTTTGTCAATCTATTTCTTTCATCGGTGCTTTTTTTTTTGTGTATGTTTGTATTTCATTTGCCTTTCCTATTGATCACTTCATCATCTAGGCTTCACGGCCCTCACCTCCTTCTTCTTCTTCTTCTTCTTCTTCTTCTTCTTCTTCTTCTTCTTCTTCTTCTTCTTCTTCTTCTTCTTCTTCTTCTTCTTCTTCTTCATGCTATCCCTCTCTTCTGAATCCTACTTACCGAAAGTGTGCTGCTGTCAAGGAAAAATAGCTAAAATGAAAAGCGGGGGGAAAGATCCTACTTGGAGGCAGGAAAATGAAACCCCTTCGAGCTAAAGACATAATGGAGCCTTTTTTTCATCTCACTGCCCTGTTATCGTTGTGACATAGAAACTAGTTCGCATTGGCACAAGATAAAGGGAAATTATCTGATCTCTTTCATGTTTTCTTGAAAATACTACTTCCTGGATGGTGTTTGAATTTTGGCAGCTGCACAAACTGGTGCAAATTGTGATAGCCAGCGACCACTATATGACCTGCATACTGCAGTAAGAATTAACTGCACTTTTCAAGGTTTCGTCTTGGCTCCACTCTTATGTTTTGTTTTATCATAGTTGAATTCCTTGCCTATCTCATGTTGGAATAATTAGCACTTTCAGGTTTATTTTAATCAAGATATAACATGCACAACTTCTGAGAGATAGATAAAACAGGTTAAAACCACAGAAGCACAACCTAGATACACGTGTAGAAGAAATACACGTATATCTCTCTGGTGAACTCGCGAAGGAGATGACTTACTGGACTTGGTCGTCGTCGCCGTACGGTACGAGTTGCGGCGAGGTCTGGTTCTCCGAATCAGACGCCGTCTTGGAGAAGGTGTTGCCGACGCAGATCGCGACGGCGTAGTGGAAGAAGTCCTCGCGAAGCGGAAGAAGGAAGCAGCGAGCAGTCGCGCCGAGCGCTTCCCAAAAACCTGATTCGCCCTACCCGGTGCAGGAGTTCGAGGGCGATCGGTTCCGGAGACCTGCTCTCCCGAACGTCGGTGCACGCCGGCGCACAGGATGGGGAAGAACCGAAGCGCACAGGATGGGGAAGGATGGCGCAGAGGGAGGTGGCAAACCCTAGGTCGATCTGATCTCTAATCTCTCTGGACGGCGCGGCGGCAGCTTTACATAGTAAAACACGTGAGGCAAACGGATCGCGAAACGGGCCGCGACCGAGTATAACACGATCACGTGTGATTCTCTATATCTCTTTCCCATCACATTCTCTAGTGGGAGGGAGCAACCTCCACTATTTAAGCATGTCCTCCACTCATCCCACTAGCAATATGGTACTAAAGAAATTTCACATGCCTCATGCATACATGGGCCTTTGAGATTTTCCAGGAATTATTTAGATATTAAATGGGCCAGGCCCAATAATTCTAACACAAGATACATATATATCGATCGTTCAAAACCAGATGCGTTTCCTTGATCAACTAAACTGCGTCCTCCACATAGTTGCATCGATACGCGCGCGTAGATCCCCTCCCCCCTTTCAATTCGTTCAGTCACAGCAGAGCTCGCAGAGCCAGCAGCAACAGAGCGCAGCAATGCTGAACAAAAGGAAAATCATAATGTCACAGCGATTACAAGTTAATTAATGAAAATCTGCATGCATTAGCCAGCTGCTGCAAGGCTCGCTCAGAATATATAGTTTAAATAACAATAATAAGCACGTACCATCCTTCGATGAAGCTCCTCTCCCCGCGTTTGGTCGAGCGGCGCCGCGACCAGCAGCAGCAGCGCTTCTTCTTCCCGCCACCGACTGATTCCTGCTCGGATTGCACCCTCGGGTAACCTGGTAATTAACATAAGAGGAAGGTAAAAGCAGACAGCAATTAAATCAAGAACCACAACACCAACTAGCTATAGCTAGAGTTAATTTGTGTTCTTGGACAATTAATGGAGATCAATTTGGTCAGATCGATCGGTCGATGATTGATCACCTGGAGGAGGCTGCAGGCTGTTCCTGACGTTCTCCATTGATCTTTTAGTTGTCAAGTGCACAGTAGCTACTGGATTGGTGATATATAGGACGTAATAAGTAAGCGAGCATTGGAAAGGCCCGATATATAGGCAGCTGTAAGCACATATGCTTTTCTGCCGCTAAAATACTTCCTCATTTTCAATTAGACTCCCTGGCGTGCGCTAATGATCGAGCGAATAATAAATGAGTGTCTCGCTGGCGGTCCCCTGCCAACACGCAGGACAGGTCAGACGATTTATCAGCCGTTGGATTGAGATCCAACGGCGGAGATCTCTTCCCACCTCCTTTACATCTCTCCCCCCTTCTCTCCACAGCGGACCCGATTGCGCTGCCACTCCGCACTCCTCATCCATCTCTACCAATGCCCGCGGGCGGCGGCGCCCTCACCGCTACGCCGCTCACCCTCTGTCCTCTAGCCGCCATGCCGCTCCGACCCTAATCTTTATCGCTGGTGCTGATGCCCTATTCGTCGCCGCTCGACCGTCTTCGCCCATCACCACGGCTCCAGCGCCGCCACCGGTGCCTTGTTGCCCCCACCGCCAGGCCCCGCCTCCCAGGCCTCCCTTTAAGCCCGAAGAAGAAGACGATGGCATAATGATGAACCCACAAAGTATATGTGCTTCCCTCTTTCTCATTCCCACCTATAAATCGACTGCAATGGAGAAGGATGGAGCGGTCGCCTCGGCGGGTAATCAAATATGATAGCAGGGCTCTATCTCCCCCAATGGGGATGGATCTCGGCAGCGATAGAGGGAAGGAAGCATATGTGGTGATACGGTTGGTGCTGGTGCATGGGCGCTACGTAAGACGCTGCGCTTTTGGCGGCTTTTATCTCGCCGGAAGCCTCTTATTCTCATCAGGAATTCGGGATACTATACGCACGTATACACCTTGCCGGGGGCCAAGGAATATGTATATGAGGAGTCTCCCCTGACAGCTTCGATGCTCTTCCTTGGAATCCATCCTCCTTTTGCAGGCTTGCATGCACCATCGGCCATCCACCATGTCATGTACAGCAGCGGCCTCAAGCATGCAGCTTCCAAACAAACGATTCCCTTATCTCGATTGATCTCTTGAAAACTCTCTGAGTCTCTGTTAAGAAGAAAAGAATTAGTGCATGAATGCTTGCTTAATGCCTCACTCTTCCTTCCGCCACCGCCGATGGCTACGGCTGGGCTGCACATCGCCGCCGGGATCCTTTTCTACCAAGGTCGCACACGTTCGGTTGTGGCACCGCGTCCGTAAGGAGAGGTGAGAGCATGGTGCTGCTGCTCCCTGTCTTCTTCCCCATCACCTTCTTGCTGCTGGTGGTGTTGTGTTGTCTATATAGCTAGTTGATGGGAAGCGGCGCCTGCAGCAGAAAGCAGCCACTGCGCATGTGATTAAATGAGCCTTTTGGTGTGGTGTGTAAAAATCTGGAGCAATCGGCGTGTAAACACAAAGATCAATTTGTGTAGGTAGAATGGGAGAGATTGGTGGCCATGCGTCATGGCAATTTTGAGCGGGACAATCAGATTTCACCAAAAAGGGGAGGAATTGCCATCATGCACTCTCATTTTTCTCAGCCAAGGAACTCTACTTCCTGCGCCCGAGCATTTTTCAAAAGCAGAGCAGTGCTAATATACATCCATCTTTTCATTCGCTTCCCCTTTTTTTGCCATGGATTGGAGTCGCGAGGAAATTTTCCAGTCAATTCTAGTAGTAACAACAGAGTTCCAGGTGGGTTCTGCGATGGATGCTTCCTCGTCGCCAGGCCACCATTGGAGCCGGCTCTCTATGCTCGTTGCCAGCGCCCGGCGCCAATGAAGTCAGTCATTTTGTGTAGCTTGTTACTGATGATCCATGCTTAGGGCCTTCATCTTCTCGGTTCACATGCTGACAGGTTATAGTGAACATGCCGATTGACTGCATGTAAATTGCTCAGGGCCTTAATCTTCTCGGTTCCTTTTTTTCCTACATGTAAATTGCTTGATAAGTTACAGTAAACATGTCGATTGATTGCTAAGAGCATCCCTAGCAGGGGCATCAAATAGACCGGCATCGCTACAGTAAGCAAAACAGTAACCGGCGCAGTGCTTCGCTGCTCTCTTCTCTGCATGCTTCCCCGCCGGTTTGCTTCAAAAAATTTTGAAGTAGAGGCTCAAGTGATGAGGCTGCAGGGGATGCTCTAAGGACTACTTCACTGTGTGATCTCTAAGGTTTGTTGAGAGTTAGGTATTTGCACAATCCGGGGGAGGGGGCGCAGAAGAATTGAAATCTTGATTCCGGCTGCGTCGTCGTTCGTCGCGCTGTCGCGTCCGGCTCTCCAGCCTCAGCGCGAGCATCCCTAGGACCGCTAGGAGCCGTAGGTGTCGGAGCGCCATCGCGACATGTGCCGTTGCCGCCAGCCACGTCGCCTCGTCCGGAGGTAGAAGATGACTCCACACCGCTAGATCCGCGCCAAGATTCGTGCGGTCACAGTTGAACCAAGTCACTAACTGTAACATCCCCATTTTCAAAACACTAAAGATCAAGGCATCATTATTTAATGTGCATGAATTTTTAAAAATTTCTTTGAAATGTGTATGTTACCTTCTAAAAACTAAAATCAATATGTTGAGTTTCAAAATAAAAATTTCAAATGTCAAAATCATATTTTGGTAAGGATGAATAATTTGGTTTTGAAATTTTAAAAATAAGTATTTGCAAAAGACAAAAAGAATATTTTGGTATTTAATATTTTCGTTTTAATATAAAGAATGTTTAATATTAAATTTAAAAATTATATTTTGTGTTTCAAAATAATCATTAAATTTTTTTATATTTGATAATAAATGCTTTTAATTGAGTTTGATAAAAGTATAATTGATTTAAGTTTGGATTTGAAAATGTTTGTATTATTTTAGCAAAAAATTTGATGTAATCCATTTGTATTTGAAATTCGATACCAAAAATTTGGAAATTGTTTTAAAAATCTCTGGCCGTGGGCCCTACCCTTTTCCTTTCTTTTCTATTTTCCTTTCTTTCTCTTTTTCTCTCCTTTTTCTTTTTCTTCTTTTCTTTTTCCCTCCCCTTTTCTCCTGCTGGCCTTGTCCTCTTCCTCCGGCTCCTCTCCTCCACTCGCTGCTCGCCGTGGGACCCGCCACCGTACCCTCGCCGGCGTGGCGTCCGGGTCACGCTACTCCCACTAGCTCGCCGTGGACCCCGCCGCCGTTGTCCTGTTCCGCGGCCGTCGGCTATATCGTATAACTTCGTATAATGTATGCTATACGAAGTTATTACGGGGGGCTCGTCGGGGAAGGTCGCTGTCGCCACCGTGCCATGGCCGACGTCGGTAAGACACCGCCACCGGTAAGCTCATCTCTCCCCACCGAAGCTCACCACCGCCGCGCCTCCTCAGTCCTCCCTTACTCCAATTTGCACCACCATCAACCTCCTCTAACGTCGCCGAAGCTTCGCCGGGCACCAACACCCTGCCGTTTGCCGCCGGTGACTCCCCCACCGAGCACCGCCGTTTCCTCCCACTTTGCGCCGCCGCCGGCCATCACCGGCGTTTTCCCCCCATGCGGCCGAGCTCTCCCCTAGCTTCCCCTCGACTCCCTCTCCCTTTCCCCTCATTTTCCCTCATCGGAACACCACGCCGCCGCCAGATTTCCTTGCCACCCGAGCATGCGCCGCCACCTCCCCTGTTTTGTCTCACCGCCAGGTGGTGCCGTCCTGTCAGCCTCCTTCTCCCCGCCTTGTGCCACTGTCACTTGTGCCCCAGCCGTCAGCGCCCCCTCCTCCCTTTCGAACCGAGCCGAGCCGAGCCGGGCCGCGTCCCGAGCGCCGCAGGCCGAGCCGGCCCAGCCACGCCCGCGTCGGCCCGGCGCGCCAGCCCAGCTAGCTACGTCCCTGCGCGCCCCGCGTCCGCCAGCCGCACCAGGCCAGCCCCAGCTCTCTCGCCCTGCGCGTGCGTTGCTCCACGGCTGAAGCCGTCGTCGGCCCAAGTTTCCTCCCCGCGCGTTCTGTCTACTAAGCCGAGCGTGGTTGGCCTGCCCATGACCATTTCTCTTATTTTATTTGTTGCAGAAATTTGTTATTTTCATATCTTTTGCAAAACTAATCCAATTTAAATGAAATAAATTTCTATAAATTCAAAAGGATGCATACTTTAATTTAAAAATATCATTTGCACTATTGCATTCGTATTTTTGGTATGTGCATTTATTGTGTGTTTTGTCTGTTTGCTCTAGATCCGAATATCAACGTCGTTGCTACCAAGGATCTGTCTGGACGACCAGAAGACCGCATTTATGGCAAGTCATTGTTGACTTTTTCCCTACAATATTTGTTGATCATATTGTTGTCTAGATTTCTAAATGATTGACTAGATTTGCTAAGTGAATATTATATTAAAATGTAAAAATGCTAGCTGATTAGTTAAATGCCCAGAAAATTTATTATTATCGTATAAACCTGATCCTTGTTAACCCTAGGAATATATAACTTGTTTATTGTCATTTCATTGATTAGTTAATCGTTAAATGCTTAGCCTTGCTGTTTATTGCTTATAGTTGTCACTGTTATTTCATGTGAAATGCAATGTTTGAAATGCGTGATTTAAAGACAGTTGATGTTGTCATGTTTGATAAAATGGGACTATTGGTGTACAATAGTTATTGTTATAATGGGAAATTATTTTTGGAAAACCTTGATTTGGGTGGATGGTTGTATGGATTGGTGCAGTACACACGAGACTCGGGCCCAGTGTGGGAATCCAAATCCTTTAGAACCGAGTCCTTGAGGTAGACAAACTAAGTTCAACAGTGCGACCACGAGTGCTGGTATGGGTAGGCCCTAGTTGAGTACCCTTCAAAACTCTTAGTTCGAGCATCTCACTTGATGGAATAGGCAGCGCAAAATCCGTAGCACACGGTGTCGCGTAGAATCCGTGGTTAACGGAACTGCTCAGATCCGAGTAGAATTTGACAATGCCCGTAGATAACGGTGCCACAGAATTGAGTGCAGAATCCGAGGATAACGGTGTCGCACATATTTGAACCTATTGGCGCAAGAGGGGGCTACTGGCAACTGAGTACCAGCCCAGGGGTTGAATCCTTAGTGGTGATGCCTAAGCTAGTAGTGAGTTGGTTAAAGACCTTGTGATGGTTTACTTTGTAAATTGCCTCTCGTGGGTAAAGCGTCCAACCTCTGCAGAGTGTAGAACTGTCTAGATAGCGGTGCCTACGGTCAAGGGCGGGCAACGGAGCGCTGCCTCATGGTAGTATTTTCTCATTTTATTTTCAAAATGGTGCTTTAAAAGAAAACCACAACAGAACGTCGTGAGTCTTGTTTTGGGCCTTCGCAGCAGGACACTGTGAAGTGATTGAGTTAGCATGAAGGGTAGTCATGAGATTTGCATGGTAGGTAGCTCTGAGATTATGATTTTGACATGGCAAATAGCCCTGAGATTTTGATCGATTTGACGGTTAGCCCAGAGATTGGATTTTTACGGAAGATAGCCATATGATCTGAAAACCCGAGCTAGGCGGCTAGAGGGGGGGTGAATAGACGCCACAACATTTTTCGACGTTTCCACCCGAACAACTTGACAACTATGTGTACCCTTCACTTGGGTGCATGAGAGCCATGAAATATTTGGGATTTTGAAAACACAATCCTGGTTGTCAAGTGTCCAATAGAGAGGAACCAATTCAAATCTTGCTTTAGGAAAAGAGATCAAGTCAAATGACCAAAGTGGCTTTCAGAAAAGCAAATGCAGATTCTTTCAGAACTTGTCCTCTAATGGAGCAGGAGGTTGGTAGCGTTATAGGAAAAATTAAGAAACTGATTTACTGATGTTAATATGTTATAAGAGTAGCAACCTAGCAAGTAACAAACAATGTGTTCTAATACTGTCATGTGGCAACCTTAGGTGATAAAAAGAACAATGGAGTACCACCCGACAGGGGATGGAACAAGTCGGATGGATAAGGACGGTACCACTCGGACTTTAGAAGGCTTGCGCAGCAAGAAAAGACATACAGACATAAGTCTATCCCTAATAGG
>SPJY01003964.1:0-16221 GCA_005191435.1 Raddia distichophylla
GGGAAAGAAATCTTTTAAGAGCTTTTAGACGGTGGCGGTCTTGCCAGACATTTTAAAAAGGGGTGAAACCCACATTAATTGTCCACTCTAGGTTGGAACTCTAGCTCCTTCTAAATTATTCACCATATATGGCGTTACCAAAATTAAAAAACAATGAACAACACCTCCCCCACCACCTTGCTTGGAGCCTCACTGTTCTTCTTGGTTGTGGCAGCATGGGGAGGAAGAAGAATGTTAGGTTCAAATAGTATCTGGGATATTTACTACAAGCTTTATCATGAATGGTAGTGAAACTATACATTTACTATTAGTTTGTACCAAACGCCATGAATGATTGTACCTCAGCGATTCACTGCCGGTTTGCCATACGAACCGGTAGTAGAGTTGTAGCATCACTACCAGTTCGAGACTCCAACCGATTGTGAAATCTCACTTCAGCCTTATAGTCGTTGAACCGGTAGTAATGCAACCATCACTATGGATTCGTATCCGACCGGTAATGATAGGCTGTATTGATGTATAGTTCGTTGGTAGTTATTACTCCCTCCTTTCCAGTATGTAAGGCATAATTTGATTTTCGTGAATACCAAGGAGATCGTGTATAGCACTTGTGATTCCTGATTTGCCCCTAATTAATTGCCCCTAATTAATGAGATGATTTTTTATCAGCGCTCATGCAGGGGAAGGAAATATCAGCGCAAGGAAATAATGCGATTCTAGAATTAATTAGTTTCCTACACAGCGAAGGGTATTTCTGAAACTTCTAAACGGTCATTGCAGCTGCGCCTTATATATTGGGAAAAAAGTGAAAACAAATTATGCCTTACATACTGGAAAGGAGGGAGTATATTTGTACCATTTTGAATCTAATCGAAATGGTAATATAGTTTTTGGTGTACCAAGACATTTCAGTTTTCGAAGTTTCCAGCCTTAGCAAAGACATACTAGGACAAGTTTAACTCTCTAAGGGCCAGCGTAATTTACGTAAACATTAAGAGCATCCCCAACAAGCCTTCTATCCCACCCCTAAAACTAGCAACTTCAGGACGACGGGCATGGAAAATGAGTTGTACACTTGCGAGCGCACATCCCGTCCCAGCAGTACACGTGAGATATACTAGCTTGGTCTTGTTTGTTGTGAATGAATCTTGATAGAAAAGATATTTTGTGTGCCTCTGTCACAGCCCAAATTGGGACAAACTCAAAATTTGCTTGAATTTCAAATTTCGGGTGAAATTTGTGGTGACACATGGCCCCACTCACTCTCTCTCTCTCTCTCTCTCTCTCTCTCCCCTCTTTTCCCCTGCCCGGTGGCCCTGCCATCGCACTGCTTGCTGCTGCCCTGCTATGACTCCGCCGCGCGCCTCGCCTGTCGCTGCCACGCCGCCGCCGCTCGCGCCATCATCACCGAGCCGCGCCCGTCGCGCCGCGCCGCGCCGCTCGCATCACATCGCTATGCCACTCGTTCCTCCGCGCCACCGAATGCGCCTTCGAACCGGCATCCTTGCCCCGCGCCTATAAAGCCGAGAGCGTCCCTGCCGGCCCCGTTTTTCCCATTTTCCCCAAATCTCACCGCGCCGGCGCCAGATCAACCACACCGATTCCATGAGACGTAGATCGATTCCTTCCGCCTGGAGCACCCTCATCTCTCCCCTAACTCGCTGCCTCGATTGATTTCAGTGGAGCCGCTCGGAAGGACTGTGGCGACGACGCCCCTATTTCGGTCGCCTCCGGGATCCTCGCCGCCAGCACCTCCGCTCCACCTCGTGCCCATCCGAAAGCTCGGTGGGCACCGCCGATCCCTCCTTGTGCTTTCCGTCCATTTCCATCACCTGTAGATTGGTAGCTAGGCTCGGCATCTCCGGTGAGCCTTCGGCTCCGCCGCCGCCTCTGGCCTCGGCGCGTGCGTCGTTAGGGTCCTTAGGAGCCGTAGATGCCGAAGCACTAACGCTCTTGGCCGGAGGGAGGCTGTAGCGCCGCCGCGTCGCTCCCCGCCGTCGTCGGCCACATCATCATTGGAAGGAAGACGATGAAGATGGATCGTCCGTCGTGCGCCAAGATTCGTGCCGAACGGAGCCGTTGAGTCGCTGCCATGTGGGCCCCACCTGCCAGGATAACCTTTCGCGCGCACGCTTAAACCCGCATGCCTTGAGTCACTGACAGTGGGCCCTTGGCCCACCGGTCAGGCTAAGTGGACGCACACTGGGTGCGGCGTTAGCACCGTAGCGGTTGCGCACCTGCAAAATACGCTTTCGATGTATGCCGCGCGGTGCGGCCTGCGAAACGCTCGGCCAGGCCGTGGGCTGAAACTGGCGATGGGCCGTTTCGTTCGCCGGCTCGGCCCGTTGGGTTTTATTCATTTTCTACCGATTTATCAGCTAAATAAATTCCGGAAATAGATATTGATTTATCTAAAATAGCTAGAGGCTCCCTAAAATTCTAGGAAAATTTGGATAAATAGCTTAGGACATTTCTGATTTTATAAAAATATGAAAACAACCTCTGAAATGGAATAATGGCACTGTCCAGTTAAATGAGAGGATTCTTATGTAAGAAAATGATTAACTAGAATTAGGAGAATATTAGTTATTATAAATAATGAGCCCGACCCCATAAAATCATAAGAAATAATATGGGTAGATAATTGCCATAATAAATATAGAATATTTTAAAAATGCCATTCTTGCTTAAATATATTCATTAGAATATTTAATCACTGAACACCAACAAATAATTAGCAATTCCTTATTAATTAAAATAAGTACTGATTTTAGAAAATGAAGGAATATAATTTATAACTTAGGGTTACACCTTATATTTAGGAAAAACCTAGGAAAATGCTAACACCGATAAACTATGCTCTGTAGGTATACTGTATTCCATTGAGCCGTCATCGTAAGTCATTCTAAAACCCTAAATACTCCATTACAACTATATCGCACGAAAGCGTATTTTAGGGTAATAGCTATACTATTATGTAATGATACTGTTACCTAATAGTGCATTAGGGCATGCATGGCATAGCATAACGGAACTTAGCATCGATACCCGATCTTATATATTAAGTGTCGAGGGTACGTAAAGCCTAGGTCGTGCATGCATCATGATTTCTGTTTGCATCATTAAGTAACTATTGGATTGTATGTGTGCTTAGACGTAGACGATGCCGAGGGGAGGTTCGGAGACGCTGAGGAGGACCTTCCACCTGAGCAAGGCGAGTTAACACTTACTCTTTAGATGTTTACCCGTATTAGGGAAGGATGGCGACTTTCCCTATTGCGGATTAACATCGATATATTCATTGTCTATTACCCAGCTTTCTAAGATAATTTGCCTTAATATTTAAAATGCATGCTTACTTGTCTGCCTAATTGTTATTAATGTACTATTTATACATGCCTATCCTTGGCCTATTTAGCCATTATGACTGCCTTGATTTTCATAAACCTTGTTAGCCTAGATTAGTTTGGTAACAACTTAACCCTATCTACTGGGTAAAACCGGCTTAGACTTGCTTAGGATTAAACAAAACTTCTGACAAATAGTAACGAAACGGTGAACCGATATTCACCGGTCATTCATTTCTTTCATTCAAATATGTTATGGTAGTTGCATGATGGGTTGTATGTGGTTGTGGGCATGGTTAAGTGGGCTGTCAGAATGATTCAGTCGGTTGGTTGGGATAGAACAGATGGGTTAATGTCTAGGATCAAAGAAGTGGAGACTAGATGGTGGAAATGTTGCCCCGAGATGACATCCTGAGGGATGATTAAGGCATTAGGTGCCTTGTGCTGGGTTTAGCCAGCTGGGTTTACCCAGGAGGAGCGTGGATGAACACGAGTAGCGGGGTGATCGCTGCCATCAGAGGGATGGTTCCAACACAACGTGGCCATCGCGCGGAGTACGGGTTTCAGACCGTCTGCTGTGAGCGCTTTGCGGAGGCCCTCTAGGACCATTCTCAATAGGGACCGGCATGGGTCATCACCGAGGGTGATAAAGGTCACACTTCCCCAGGATGACGCTCGGCTAGCGTGGGCTGGCAACCTCCTAGGCCAGGGCAGGCAGTCTATGGCAAGTGTGGTTCACAACAGGATTGGCAAATCCTGGAAGGATTGCGGAATTAGGAAATGTTGGGGGCAACAAGAAGTTCGGTGTGGTGAAGTACAAAGTCGAGTGTATGTTTGTCGAGAGTTGATCTATTGTGGGTTGGTCGGAAAGGTCAGTTGGTCAGTTGGGCTTGGGAAGCATTATTAAGATGTTAGACTCTTGATTTACATAAACAACCAATTACTATCTGATGCTAGATAGGATTCAAAATCATTTAAAATCTGGCTTTATGCAAATAAAATAACCCCTTTCACCAAATAAAGCCTTCTATACACTAAGTGCATTAAGGGAAGTATTAACTAGCCAGCGTTTGGATGACGCTGACCTCGCTTACTTACATTCTTTTAGACGGCGGGATCGAGGTGGATCCTTACGAGTGCCACGAAGATGACAGACAGGACCTTGGTGGACCGGATGAGTCATAAAGGATGCTCCAGTCACTTGTCCGACACCTAGCTGATAGGATATTCTTTTTGGTACAAATTTTGGGGATAGCTGCACTCTGTACAATGTTTTGTAATATAAGGCTGGTATTGTTCGCCTTACTAAATTCGCCTAAGGGCGTAACCTAGTATGCAATATTCAGAGATTCTAATTAATCGATGTATGCTTGTATCGGCTACGTGATCTTCCACACTAGTGTACCGATCCAGGGACTAGTGCATGAGATTCCGACTCTTAAGGTAAGTTAAAATTGAGGGTTGACAGCCTGTTAACCTCATCATCAGTTGTAGATACGTACGCTAAAAACCGGATAGTTATCTTTGATCGATGCTAGCCACTCATAGACGCTAGCAACGGTGGAGGACGAAAAAAAAAAAATGGTTACATTACACAAAATCAAAACAATCCATATATATACCAAGATTCTAAATAGAATGAACATCTACGTACAAAATCAGGAAAAAATAATTAAACAATTTCTCCTAAATAATTTCTAAGCTAACATGTCTAGATGAGATCTGTAAGTGATAATTTCAAATCATGAATTAAATTACCTTATATTTTTAGACTTCTTCTTAACCTTAATCTCTTTATTTTGATTTTAAACTTCGTGGTAGCATTTCTAATCCGCCAGGGAGAACAAATCGCGTCGCATAGGTGAGCGATGGAAGGGGGTACCACATCAAGATGGCGAGCGCCAGGCGTCGAACGTCCGTCCGGATGCGCGCCGAACCAGCGCCATCCGTCCGATCAGCCAGCGCGCGCCCGGCATTGGCTAGATGTGCATGCCCGGCGTTGGCTAGATGTGGACATGCAGTTGATCATTTTTCAATTAAAACTTCCGATTTTTGTATAAAATTTAAACAGTGTTAAAAATGCGTGGAAAAATTTTCATAATTATTCTAAAATCGAGAGCAACCCATTTTAAATACTTTTTAAATTTTTTATTTTTCACTTTTTCATTTTTTTTGATGTAAACCTAGGAGAAGACACTTATGAAACTTACACATATATTAGCAAACTTGGCTGTGTGCTAATGAAACTTGGCCGTGTGCTGATGAAACTTGAATGAAACTTCGATGTAACCTGATGAAACTTGGATGAAATCTGTTGAAACTTGATGAAACTTGGATTGACCTGATGAAACTTGAAGAAATTTGGATGAAAACTGTTGAAACTTGATGAAACTTGGATTAAACCTGATGAAACTTGATAGTTTCAATAGGCGAAACCCAAGTTTCACTAGGTAAGTTTAAAGATTTATATGGCAACATACATTTTGTTTTGTTCGTAAAAATACGAGGAACACGTTGGTGCAAACGGTTGGTGGGATTAGAGCACCCAGTCAAAATTTATGACCATCAAAAGAAAAAATGCTGGTGGGACCCACCATGCATGACTGCCCACACTGTTCAGCGCGCTGCACGAGCGTTCGGCGCGAGCGCGCGTCCGGACGCCCGCACTGCAACATTTTTGCATCAAGATTCTAGGTATGCATCCTTATAACTTGCCGTACTCGACCACCGCTCCATGTTGCTAGAGTTGCATATGATTATCGAACACCATCAGGTTTCAAATTACCCAGCAATTTATTTTTTTAAAGAAACTAAATTTTACACCCTCAATTAGCATATTTCATCTACCACCCATTGAACTATAAAACCAAAATTTCCATCTTATACCTTCAAAACTGACCGCAAACAATCCCTATATTATTTTGAAGGATGGATTTTGCATTTGTGCGAAATGATCATGTCAACCCAGTTAAGCTCGTTGCTATTGGGCTTGACACCACCGTCGTCGACACTGTCGTCAAAACCTAGCTCACGTCTAGAAATGTCATCAGTCGTCACCATATATTGTTCCTATTCAGACTTGAATTTTGCCAAAGCCGGACCTGCAGAAAGCTTGGAAGCTCTGGGCACCGTCCAAGTGCAAATTTTTCCTCTGGACGTTGCTTCACAGAAGAGTCTTCATGGCTGACGCCTTGCTCCGTCGCCAGCTACCAAACAACTATTTCTACCTGCTTTGCAGACGAAACCTGGAAACCAGAGAACAAACTTCGTATAGCATACATTATACGAAGTTATACGAGGTCTTCCGGTTCTCGGTAATCTAAAAAGGTGAGTGGGAGGGTAAGTGCGCAATCAAACCACACTTGCAAGTTAACACCGTCCTTAATGCATAATAATGATAAAGGTCATATAGTAGAGTTAAGGTTATTTTCTTTGCGGAAAGCCAAATTTAGAAATAACATATATGTATAAAAGCCTATACCTAGCCATTTTAGAAAAGACATCTTCAAAAATATATCGAGGAGAGGTTATAGTAAAAGGTCATAAAATTGATTATTCAAGCCACACAGACACACTCTACGAACCATTCCCGTATCCCATCTTCTTTCAGCACACCATCATTTTCGGGTCAGCAATCCCTGTTGTGAACCACCATCTCACCGAGTTCCGGTGAAATAGTTACCCAACCCACCCTTCCGGTTGACTTGTCGTTCAACGAATGGCATTGGTCCCTATAGTCCACCTCGGCAGATAGAGTCAGATCATTACACAAGTGACGTCCTAAATCACACCTTCCCCTCAGGTTGGTTTAAGGCTACACAAGCCTTTTAGGTTACACAAATCACCAATCCTGCGCTACTGCGCGATGGTCACGCGTTGTGGTGTTAGGAACCAATTCTCACACAGAGAAAATGGTCAGCGATTTTCCGTTGTGCACAACATATGAGCACCCCTCCAGGCGAGCCCATACTCCACCTGGACATCCATCTTCTCATTTTTATCTATTACATAGATAGATATCACACAGATATCGCTTCCGAGTCCATCCCGCCCATCACCCTCCTCTTTTCCATCATTCCCAGTCCCATTTCCCGTTAGCCACACATCATCATCCCACAGTTCAAATCAACATCGCAATAACACGTGCAGTTCAAAATCCATCATGATCAAAGTGTATATTGTCATTCTGTCCACTTATGAGTTTTGGCTCACCAATGAGGGATTGGATACCTGATTAAATTAGTAAGACCTAAGCAAGTCTAAGCAGTTTTTACCCAAGACTAGAAAGTCTAAACATTTTTTTTGAATTTTTGGACAATCTAGCAATCATGATATCAAAGAATCATGGAAAACAAGGATAACAAAGGCAGGGCATGATTACATCATGAATAACAAGATAGACAGTTTCAAAGTATATCGAGCATGCACTTTTTATATTTCAATCGAGACAATTTTATAAAACTGGGTAAAAGAATGAGTTAGTGTGTTAACTCGCCTTGATGATCAGCGGATTGCACTTGACTTGCGTCAGGAAACGCTTCCTCAGGAGTAGGCTCGTCTATTAGAATAAAGACCTCAAATTAATACTTTTCCTAACTGAGGCATATGCAAAAATGCAAGGCAGAGTATCGATTCTAAACAAAAGTGCTATTGTTATAGTAGGTTAAGAAGACTAAAGATGAATTTACTAAAATATCCCTACGAATTTCTTTTTGAAAAATGTAAATATGCTTCTAGATATCTTCTTTAAAATATTCAGAGCCTCTTCTATACGTCAATACCTAAGTTATAATTTTCCTGGGGTGTAGATTAATCCTAGCATTTTCTGTGATTTTTAGGAATTTTTGGAGCTAATCTGCTATTTTTAATAATTAGATAACCATATTTTCGGGATATTTCTAAATAGCTAGTCTCAGAGAAATTCATTAGAACAGTAATGGGCCAAGCCCATCACTGTGCGCGGAATGGGGGCATGGTGTGGCCCATCCAACGGCGCAACACGGCGGGCCGAATCGACCCAGCAAGCAACGCGGCCCATCCACGGGCGCGGGCGCGCCAAGCGGCGACGTAAAAGACGTCTGGGTGAAAGGCGCCACCACTTAAGCTGCCGCGTGGGGCCAAGGGCCCACTGGTCAGCGACTCAGAACCAGACGATTTGTGATGGAATAGAGAGTGAGACTGGCAGGTGGGACCCAGCGGTCAGTGACCCCACATACATGAGACGCTGGAGCTGATGACGTCACGATGACGTCATCGTCGTCTTCCTCTCGCCAGCGCGTGCGACCGAAGGAAAAATCAGAGGCTCGCCGGCGCTACCTACAGTTTCAGGGAGATGACGCACATCTATCGGTGCCCACGGCACGCTCAACGGCGACTGGACGCGGCGATTGACGGCAGCGGCGGAACGGCTCGGCTTTAATGGCGGCAGCGCTAGAATGCGACACTACCCAAATAAAAGGTCGGGCTAGCTATAGGGAAGCAAGAGCGTGCTCACTGTGGCCTTGGAGCGGAGAGAGCACGACTGGATCGACTTGGCGACGTGCGATCGACCCCACAACGGCACCAAACAGAGCAACGGCGGTGAGCAAGCTCCAGCAAGATTCTTGTCAAATTAATTTAGGGGAAATGTGCGTGAGCTAGAGTAGGATCTATGGGCGGAAGGAATCGGACTGAATCATACCGTGGAGGGAGGGATCGACGGAGAGGGTTTCGGCACCCTTTCGGTCTGGCAAGCAATTCCGGCCAGCACAGCAATTTCGGCGACATCAGCGTTGCCCGGCGAGTTCAGGAGGTTGCTGTGGATGGACGAGGAGAGACCGAAACGCTGGGGAAGGAAGCAAATGGGAGAGAAAAGGAAATCGCAGCGGCGGCAGGGTTTTTATACCGGCGAGCGGCCGCGCCGAGCTCGGTGACGCCAACGTGGCCCGGTTAAGCGGCGGGAGCTAGGTGGCGTCGTGTGCATGAGCCACCACACTGCATGTCCACGAGAGATTGACACCAAGGCAGAGAGAGAGCGTGAGCGGCGCCGAGGAAGAGAGATAGAGAGGCGGGAGAGAGAAACAGGGAGAGAGAAGAATGGGTTGGGCCAGATCTCGGCCCAAGAGCAGCCAAACAAAAGCCCAAACCAATGAACGTTCTCAAATTTGAATGTTTATCGAATTTTGATCAAATTTAGTAAATTGGCTCAATTTGGGGTGCTACGCCATGTCAATGCCACATTGAACCCTACATTATAATCACTTTAAAGGGTTATTTGCATCGGTTCCAAAAAGTTCGTTGGGTTGGCTTTATAGTTCGATCACTAGCCAATTAAGAGCTCATAAATTTCTATGATAAAAATAAATCAAATGTCATTTATACATGTTGTATTCAATGTATTTAACAAATTTATTTATCACCGCTATATGCTCGATTGTGTCCTACCTTCATACCTAGACTGTTCATTTTTATTCTTTTTATATATAATATGTGAACGAGATATAAAGCTAGCACCAATCCATCATAGGTAGGTTAATTTTATATGTCTTAAACGTGATTGAAAGCTTCCTAAAATGCAAATACACGTAAATATGAAACAAAATTAAATTTACACATAAAACATCCTTGTGATATATATGAATTGGTGAAAAATGATCTTGATTTGATTTGACTCGTGCCAAGGAGGATAATTGATCTAAAGTGTTGATTGAAGATTGGATGACGGAGATGAATAACATACCATATTGACATCATCACTCACCACAAGAAATATTTTATTAATAGATTGTAGAGTAGATGAAGTATGACAATTTAGGGTGTAAACTGGACTTTTTCTTTTAAAAAATAGTGTAGGTACCATTTCCCTCGCTGGAATAACCATCCTACGCGCATATTCACTTCCAATTGCCATAAAAAGATGTTGGATCCACCTTAAAGATCTATGCACTACTCTAACCTCTTCTCTCATACAAATTAAACAGAAAAAGCACACACCAAAGTTAACTCGAGGTTATGAAGGCCCACGGGGGCAGCGTTTGTATTGGGACACAGCGGGGAGTAACTATCAAGGGGAAGAGAGTGAGGTTCGATGACCTCGAGTTGAATTCGAATTTTTAGTGTTCGGGTTTTTCCAAATATATATGTGGAATGAGGAGGGGGATAGCACATGAATCTCAGATTCAAATCGAACGTCCGTGGAACGGTGGATGTATAAAGGAGGATGGTGGTGGAAGGGGCTGTTTGTTTCCTGCCACCGCACGCCACGCCGAACCTGCGGCCGCGCCGCACTTGCGGCGTACAAATCGACCGCCGCACTTGAGGCGAGACGCGGCAGCAGAAATAAACTACGCGACGCCTACGCAGCTGCGGCACGCCACAGGTGCGGCGAGGCGGAGTGCGGCCAGGAAACAAACAGCCCCTTCAATCTCTCTTGGTAGCGCTGCCGATCCACACTTCGAAGCTTATCTCGCTAACCGCTGCAGATTTGGTTTATCCGCTATTCCCATGTGGAGTATCATTTTTATTTATGTACTGCAAGCGCAACGTTCGGATCGCGGCGTAAATACGTGGTTGCGCCGTGACGAACGGGCTGTGAAATCATCCTAGGAAAGAAATCACCGCTTGCCTCTCGCGCACGCGGTGAAGTAAAGCTGGGCCAGTTTTTACGGCGTCGATTATCACCAGCTGGGTGGATAGCGGGATAGGTGCTCATCCTGAGCTGTCCCCCTCGTTCCTCTTCGCGTCGTATAAATACGGAGACGTCCCCCCCAAAAGAAGATCTCTCGATTCTGCATGCGATGCTCAGCGTCATCACCGCCGACCTCGCTGGGGCGGACTGCCATGCCGCGGTCGGCCTCCAAACCCTAGTCGCCGCCGTCGTACCCCAGGGCAACCACGTCGCCACGCGGAAGATCGTCGCGTCGGGCCGCGCCGTCGGTTGCCCCCGCGGCGGCGGCGATCCGGCGGCGCCAGTGGAGGGGGGCGAGGAAGGGGGAGAGGAGGAGGAGGAGGATGAGGGAGGGTTCTGGGTGCCGTACGGGCGGCGGCGCCGCCCCCGCCGCCTGCCGCCTCTGATCCCGTCTCTCCTCGGGACGGGGAGCTCGCCTTGGGCGCTGACAAGGACGCGCACCGCCGACGGGCGGCTCGTCGTCTCACGAAAGCCCGCCCCGCGGCGGGGGCACGTCTCCGCCAGGAAGGTCGATGGCCGCCTAATCCTGGAGCTCGTCGACGGTCAGGTGCCCCCGCCGCCGCCGCAGCCCGAACCCTTGATCGCTCAGGAGATCGGCGCCTCTAAGGCTGCGGATGAGGAGGCAAGCGCGGAGCAAGGGAAGCAAGGAAGTGCTCGCCGTGACGACACCGACGTGGCAGCGACCGAGCAAGCGCGAGAGCCAGCGACGTCGTCTCCGGTGGGCTCGTCTTCCCCGTCGCCGCCGCTCCTGGCCGCGGGGTGCTTCGAGAACGCAATCCGTACAGGCTCGTTGCACAAGATGCACCTGCCTTTGCCCAGGATGGTGCATTGATGAGAGAGGAAGTTCGAAAATTTTGCAGGCGTAGGAAAAATTTTGTAGCCATCGAACCAAAGAGAGTATAAATCTTGTAGCGACCAAAGGATTTTGTAGTTATCAAAGAAAAATCTTGTAGTCATAGTCATACCTGAGATCCATAGACCTGGATATCGAATAAGTAGTATAGCGCTTCAGTTACTTTAGCTGTCAACAGAGGGTTTAACGTTCAATCTATTTTTGGATCGTTGGATCTAATCCAACGACTTCTCCCCCTCTCTTTTTCCTCGCTTCCTCTCCTCTTCCTCCCTAATATGTTCCACATCGCCGCCGCCTCCTCCCCGATCTCCATCGCCATCGGCCGGCACCGGCATTGGCACCTCGCCCCCTGCGACCAGCGCTACCCAACCCAATCGAATCCGGATGACCGGCGTTGATTTGCCTTTGCTCGAGCTCGTGGCTCCGACGCCGCCTTTGCCGGAGCTCGTTGCTCCGGCGTCGGAGCCGCCCCACCACGATCCTCACCCACCGTCATGCCATTGCCTCCCCAAACCTCCGTCTAATCACGACATTGTCGCCCCTGACCTCCGTCTAATCACAAGGGCACCAGGAACCCCACCCCCAACCTAAAACCTAACCCTAACCCCAATTGTGTGGTGGCCGGAGAGGAGGAAGAAGGTGGCGACGACAATGAAAAGGAAGAAGATGGCATCGATAAGATATACTACGTGAGTCAAAATCGGTCGATGGTTAAAATTTTTTTGAACAACTAATGTCAAGCAAAGCTAGTCATAAAGTTTTAACCTGGGTTTTATTTGGGGCACACAAGGCTACTCTTACATCAGTCGCAGCACAATGTCGATCATCTGACATTTGGTCACCGCTTCCGAGACATTTTCACAAGGTAAATGTGGATGCTGTGTTTAATCCAAATTGTATGAAAGGGGGTACTGGAGTGGTACCAAGGTTTTCTTTTACTTGTTCAGCTAACTGGTAGTATAATCACATTTCAGATCTCAAATTGTATGAACGGGGGATACTGGAGTGGTCATCATGGATGACAAGTTTTTTAAAAAACTTTCTCAGTTAACTGGTATAATCACATTTCAGACCTCAGATGATCTCATAGCAGAAGCTCTGACGTACGGTTAGGGATGGATTAATTCTGGCAGTGGATTGGAAATTGAAACAAACAGTGGTAGAATCTGACAGCAGGAATTTATCACCCTGTATATCGAACGTAGTGGACTCTCAGAGAGCAAAAATTTGGAGTATCCTTCGAGAAATCAAAGTTACTAGTAATGTTCACATGTCTGTGCGCGTTGCATTAGTTTTATAAGACACAAGTGCATTTTTTATTTTTTAAGATTTTTAAAAAAATTTCTAAAGTTTTTTGTTTTATTATTTTTTGTGAAATTTTCCTATTTTTTTAATTCATTTTATAGAAGTCAACATTTCTAATACTTAAATTCATTTATGTACCCTCAAAATAATTTTTTTTGTTATATTTTAGAATTTATTTTGTTTTTTAAAGGTTTTTGGTATTTTTCTAATTTGTTTGGTTTTTATCACTAGAGAGTGGCAACTAGGGGACGCCACATGGCGCTTGGCACAATCAAGGAAGAAAGGTAAAAAATTGGGTGATGCTGGGAATCAAATCCATGACTTAGGCCCCCACCATGCTCCGTATGGTCTAACCCAACTTTCATACATAAATACTTACAGTGTTACCGACCTTTTCACAATCCATATGTTTAAACTTGACTCTAAGCTCAAATGCAATTTGAGCCAAGCCTAACTCTTGCTCAAACCCATACATTTAAGGCTTGCTTGAGATTAGCTTGAGTCCAGGGGCGGGTCTAGTAAGGCCCAAAGGTGTACACCCAAATTTTTTTGCAAAAAATTTTCAGTTAACACCCTTAGTAATCAGCCCATATCTCAGGTTTCGTCTCAGGCCAAGATCCAACAGTCCACCACACCACCACTGGCGGCCCATTTCTTGAAGCTGTCTGGCCCAACTCCCCCATTAATTCATCCAATTAAGTACCAGCCGGCCCAAGACCAATAGGCCAATCTCTCTGGGCTCTGGCCCTCTCCCTCTCGGATTCTCTCATCCAGAAGCCCCCATTTCGGTCCCGTCCCGTCCCAGGCGCCAAGCGCCCCGGCCGCCACGCCACTGCACCAGTTCGCTGCCGGGCGCCAGCCGCCGCCGTCCCGTCGCCCTGTTGCCCTTTGTCGAGCCCTCCCCGGCTCCCCCTAGTGGCGCGGCCTCGCCCCCTCCCGTCTGGTGGTCGGCTCCCGTCGGACCCGCCCTTGGCGACGGGCGGTCCTCCCTGTGGCAGGTCAGCGCACCGGTGGGCGGCGGCCAGCGGCCGGCGACTCGGCGCCCCTCCCGGCCTCCCCTCGTGCCCAGTGGCCGGTGCCCCTGTCCAGATCCTGATATCCAAAGGCAAGTCCGCAGGTAGTTTACCCCCAACCCTAATTTATAAATTACTGAATCCTTGACATTTGCTTGGTAAACATTCGCTTGATAAATGACAATGCATTGAGTGCTTATGTTAAATTTTTTTGTTTTAGAAATTAGGAGAGGAATCTGAAGGTAAATTGGTTAGTTTAAAGAAAGGCTGGACGTAAGGCTATTATCTCTTCGAGAGGCCTGAACCAGGATAAAAACCCTGTGTCTCCCTGTTGCTCGTTGATTGCTGTTCGCCTTGCTCGGCAAGTCTTCTATCTTCCTTTTTCAAGAACCTTAGTTGACTTGAGATCGATATCTCAACCGTCGACACAAATGGTATTTTAGCCAAGCCTAAGTCTTGCTGAAACGCATACATTCAAGGCTTGCTTGAGATTAGCTTGAATCCCGTCCTATCATACTCGGAGACAAGCATCCCTCCCACCTTCTCCTTCCTAGTAATAAGACAAGTGAGAATTACACACCAATCGCTTAAAACCATGGTATTGCAATTTAGAATATTTCAATGAAAAAGTAGGATCTAGTTTAAATTTGTACTAAATCCTATTGCTTTTACACCTTGTTTGATATCCCAGAATTGAATTGAAAATTTAGAATTAGTTTCAATATCATTCCCACTAGAATTAGAGTTACCATCGATCATTTAGATCTTAGCTCCAATTTTTGTATTTGGCTGTCACGTAGGAATTTGGAATTGTAAAGAGATAGTGGTTTCCATATAGGCCGAAAGCACTTACATCAAATGAATGAAATGTCATAGCAATCAACTTCAAGGGTGTCAAATCAGCTAGCTATATATATAAGGGCTTCGACAAAGCTTTTTGCTTACATAGAGGATAGAAAAAGAGGAAAGAGATAGAGAATAGCTCTCAGTTAAAAGTCAGTCTATAACAAATTATAAGATGCATGCACACTATATATATTACATATAGGCCAAATTCCTTCCCACATATGTATACAAGGTTTTCCATGCACATAGGGAGCCATAGAACATCGCTTAAAAATGTATGTCTCCTCTTTCTTCCAAATTTATATCACCTCTTTCTTCCTCCCTCCCTCCCTCCCTCCTTCACTTGCACACATTTTGAAGTGAGAATTGACGGGTTCCAAACTTCCGATGCACATGAAAAACTTGTATATCTGGGAAAACCGTGTTGGAACATAAGCACACGCACCTGTAAAAGTCCAAGCAAACGTCGTCCCACTTCATACTGCGCCGCCGGTGCCCTCGCCGGCCGGTGGTCGTGAACATTGGAATCCCCCTTGCACTTCTTCTCGTTACTTTCCCTTGTACAGTTGTACGCACACCGCCACAGCACCCAACGACGACCTGACCTGCCTGCATCGTCGGCCACACGCAAAGGCCATCCAACGAGAGGCCTCGCTCCACCGAGGCACCTGCGTGCATCTCGGAGCAGTGCCAATCGTCGGCGGCGAGGTGGGAGGGTTAGCGTCAGGCGGTGAGACGGCTGGAGTCGCGTTTAGAACTTCTGTTATAACCCTAGATGATTTATGGGCCGGAAGCCCATCCCAAACCCTAAGGGTATTGTGGGCAAAACAAATATAGGCTAGGCTATATTTATGAAACCCCTTGTACACAAAAGAGATGAATCAATAAAGATTATTGTACCTGGTTTTTCTCTCTAGATCTGTGTCTCCGGTCTATTGTGATTGTGTTCGCGTGTGTGCGACAACTGTTTTACAACATGTTATCAGCACGAATCGCTCTCAGGTTTATGATTATCGGTACGTCGCTACCCGCAACAGATCTATTATTTTTGATCTACTCTTTTCGTCTTCCGATCTAGAAGATCGTCATTGCCTGTTTCAATCTATTAGTGTCTCGGCTTTATTAGATTGATTTAGATCGCTGATCGCGCACCGTCGCCTCGAAGGCCGCCGCGCCGCACGCGTGCAGCCG
>SPJY01003964.1:16247-40264 GCA_005191435.1 Raddia distichophylla
GCGAACCGCCGAGCGCACCGCCGCCTAGTCGCGCCCTGCCGCGTCCGCTGCGCCGCCGCCGCCGCCGCCCCGTAGGCGGCCGCGCCCGGCGCCGGCCCGTCGGGCTGCCCCACGTCTGTGCCTCGGCCGCATTGCGCCTCCGCGCCGCGCCCTCATGCCGCCGCGTGCCGGCCACGCCTCGTGCCTACGCGGCCGTGCCCCGACGGCACCGCGCTGGCCCCACGCCCCGGCTCTGTCGCCCCGCTACCACGCGCGTGCCACTGCGTCATGGGCCGCAGCCCCAAAGACCGTCCGTCGCGCCGCCGTGCCGCACCGGCCCCGTCGGCGGCTGTGCCCCTCGCGCTGCTCCGCGTGATGTTGCCCTGCTTCGCACCGTTGTCTTGCCACGCCTGTAGTCGCAGCTGGGCCTGTAGTGCGTCACTCCCGCTATCGTTGTGGCCCGGACCACGGTCGCGCCCCGAAGGCTCGGTCGTCGTCGTCCTCTGCGCCCTGCGTCGCCACGATAGTCGCGCCCGTAGCGTGGCTGTGCCAATTTCATGATCCCATCTCAGACCCTCAGTTGGATTCCAATTACGTGGACAGCCAAACATCCTCAGATCCTCAGTTGGATTCCAATTTCATGATCCCATCTCCAAATGATGTAACGGGTGTTAAAGGAAATTACCCACTGTCCAAATGGAGCCATGTACGCAATTTCCATTGTTTGTCGTGTGTGCAGTATTGGCATTCCAACGCATACCATTGCAATTTCCCTTTTTGATATGTGGTTGGGTTAATTTATGTTCGGTTAGACAAAAAAATATTATTTTTGTAAAAAAACTATTCGGTGTAATATTTTATATTTTTTAGGATTTTGTAGGGCTTTACTAAAAAATCTCAAAAACATTTTAATAATTTTTTTTAATATTTTCATGTCTCTTCTTAAAAAGCAATTAATTTTTTGCTCAACCAAACCAAACCAAACCGCAAAACAAAGAGGGGCAATGCTATTAGCCCCGTTGCATTCACTCTGCCCATTTTCATATGATGCATTTTGATTTAACAAAGTTATTATTAAATGTTGATGAGCGTGACTCCTACCGAAAATGAGAAAATATCGATCGAAGTCTTTTCACTTTAGTCAATAACTAAATTTATATATAATTTGATTTGTAAAAAAATTGCAACAATCAACCAGATGATATTTTTTTAGGTGTTACTTGTTCATTTAAAAGGAAAAAAAAATAAGGTACACAAGACACTACCTATAGAACTATAAGTATGTGATAAAAAATACATAATTTTTTATAGTTAATTGTGCACTTTCACAATATTGAATTATATATAAATTTACTTATTTATTTACTAGTGTAAATACATCAACTGAGATTTCATCTTTTAACATCCAACACACCAAAATATGAAACCGAAACAAATAATTGTGAAGTATTCTTACGATGTTTAAAAAAAGAAAAAAGAGGCTTGGGTAGCACGTACATAAGGTTGTAAATAGTTGAGTTTAAGTATCCATGACATGCGTTTAAATCAATACTAATTATGACATGTCTTAGTAAGGACTAACATGTCAAAGACTGGATTGTTATCACAAAATTGGAGGTGCAACATCTAACAACCTCTCTGTCTTACTCAAGAAGGGAAACGTGAGGATGCCACGATAGCACAGAACTAAAATTTTACCGTGAAAATCTAGAACACCCTGCAAGTAATTGACCATAGATCGTTACATTCGACGTGCAGTGCAGCGGAAGACGAGTTGATGAAGCTAGTTCAATTGATCTGCGTGCAATTGTACGGAAGTAGTCATTCACGGCGATCCGATCACCTCCTTCATACTAGTCAGCACCGTCCTGCAACGCCTTGTTGTCCCACGGCCTCTGGCGTCCTAGCTAGGCATCAAGCGACTTCTGCAACAAGCACCGCCTTGTCTAGGTTCGCTATCTCTCTGAGCAGTCTGTCTTCAAACTAGGGATGGCAGAAAAATCCATGGTATCCGACCTGATGGGCATGGGTATGGGTCACAACCTATACCCATGGGTTTTTGGGGTTCGGGTACCCGAACGGGTCGAGTTCAGAAAAAAACTTATATGGCATCTATGCCACAAGATGCACCTAGAGAGAGGCAATAGAGAGATGGGGGAGAGCTAGAAAGAGAGAGGGGAAGCTAGAGAGAGAGGAGGAGAGAGATAGAGAGAGCAATAGGTGCCATATTTGCTTGTATGGCATAGATGCCATAGAATTTCTTTCCGTCGAGTTCGGGTACCGGTTCAATTTTATACCCATGGGTAATCCATGGGTAACCCGAATTTTAACAAGTGGGCCACGTATATGTATATGTCACTACTCAGTGTCTCCAGTTCTCCACTCCACCATCACACGAACCACGCGGCCCAACACCACAGTGCCAGCCCTCCACCCTTTCTAGCTTTCTCCCCTCCCCCCAATGCCCACACGCCCACACGACCAAGCGTTGAGGCTCCCCCAAAACCCTAATTCCCCACTACATGAATCCAAGGTATTAACGTCGGCCAGAAGCCGACGTAAATAGTCCAAAATCCAACGTAAATACCTATTTGCGTCGGCTTGTCGATGTAAATAAGCCGACGTATAATAAGCGATGTAGATAGGGTTATACGTCGACGGCCGACGTAAATAGCCTTTATTTACGTCGGCATCGAGGCTGACGTAAATACAGGCCATTGGGCGGAGTCGTCGCCATGGGTCCCTTGATATGGATTACACTATTTATGTCGGCCAAACTGACGTAAATACAGCCCCCAACAGGTTGATAATGTCAGCTGGTGTTTCAGTTATTTACGTCGGCCTGGCCAACATAAATAAATATTCCTGTATCTGGAAGTATGGCACCACACCACATATTATTTATGTCGGCTAGGCCGACGTAAATACTAGGTCACTGTTGGTTTTTTTAATTGCAATACACTTGTTAATGCCTACCACTTAATCTTAATTTATTGTACATTAAGCTTAATTAAAGCATTAACAATTGTTGGTGATTCTTATGCCTATTAGAATTAATCCGCAAGCACGCGGATATTGCAGTAGCTTTCACCCCAGAGTATTCCAAAGGTATCGATTTCCTACGAAGAACGAGAAGAGTCTAGTTTCTATTCTTGACTTGGCCGGATGGATATGATGGAATGACGAAAGTGGGGTAAGATATTTCGAATCGAGAGGTTCTACTAAAGGTTTACACTAGTCATGGGTATAAGGTTAATTCACACACAATTGCGACCCTGTATCAGAGCTCGGCCGATTCACTACTGCCCACTATCAGTTAAGAACACCGAATGGTTATGATCGCCCCCGATTGGGCTTGACTGGGCTGAGACTAATGGGGAGGATTCCACAAACTGCCGCACAGATAGCAGGGCTATCACCACCTAGTACTTACCGCTCAACCATTGAATCAGGTGTCTACCGGGTACTAACTAGTCTAGACACCACGTCTATTCCTAGCAGTACTACGTATCAAGGACGTCACTCGATATGCACTCCCACTAAAACTGGCACTAATATCTATTGTGTCACCCAAGCACAGAGATTTAGCACTGAAGATCTAGTACGAGCCTAATACCAATAGAGAGACAATGTATACGAAATAAACTTACTTTCACTACAGGAATCGCGACTATTATAGACAGCTTATACCGTCGACACAGATCAAAAAACCGACGACACAAGCCTATGTCATCAACCAGCCGACGACAAACGTCCACCGACAAAGAAAGCTGTGTCGACAGCCCAACATAAAACCGCCGACAAACATAACTCTCAGGCCAGGCCCTATGGTCAGGACCTTTGTCGACGGCTTTATCGGCCGCCGTCACAAGATCTCCTTGACGGCAGTCGGCGCTCTCCCGTGTGGGCCCCACGGACCAATCCTGACAAGCCACATGGCAAATGTTTGTCCGCGGCCTTTTCTTCGACCGACGACACTGATCCTGCCTCCTGGCTACCCTGCTGGCAACGTTTGTCGTCGGCCAAGTTAATGGCGGCCGACACAAACAGTTGGCCAGCAAAAAAAATTGCTGGTAATTCATTTAAAATCTCAATTTGAACATGCAATAAAACCCAATTCCCAATACAATTATATTCCCCAATTCCCCTCAACATATCCACACATAATTTGATGGTCCACACCACAATCTCGAGCACATTCACACAATCACATAGCTTCAAATCCACAAATTGTCGATAATAATCCAAAACATCGTAATCCAAGTCCAAAAGTCCATATAAACATATATAAATGTCACACGAGCAGTCCAAACTCACAAAATGTTCTTAGTGACAAACTGGCACTAATATCTATTGTGTCACCCAAGCACAGAGATTTAGCACTAAAGATCTAGTACGAGCCTAATACCAATAGAGAGACAATGTATACGAAATAAACTTGCTTTAATTTATAAATAAAGAATGGGACTAAGTGTTACCGATAGAAGACGAAGCAGAACTCACACCCGAGTTCGGCTCCGGAGCTCTAGTGGTCTAGTGGAGGGATGCCAACAGCCGGTTTCTCCTTAGCACTAACTCTCCTCTCTCACCTACTCTACTTGATAAATGGGTAGCGTTGCGCTGTTTTGTGTTCTTCCCACACTTCTCTGTGTTTTGCAAATGAGGAGAGCGGCTCCTTTTATAGTGTAGCGCAGCAAGTGAGGGTGTGCCATGTGTAGGGACACGTGTACTCTTCTCCCAACCAAAGGAGTACCCGAGGAAGCATCCAAGGGGTCGGCTGGCCAAGCCGGTTGGCCGACCGGGCTTCGGTCGATCCCGACCCTCGGTTTCGCATGGGATCCCTCTTTTGTCGGTGTAGATCATCCCCTTGAGGCTGTTTTGGCAGTTGAGACTGGCAAAACTGACTTACTTATGAGCCAAGTGATCCTCTCAAATGCAATGTCATCCATAGAGAATCAAACCGACTTGATGTGTATGGTTGGGATGGTCTCCTTTTGTGCTTCTATAATCCTTGGAGTTAGGGCAACCCCGGCTTGGACCAGGTGCCACTCGGCCGATCGAGGTTTTCCCTCAGTTTGGGTCCAATTTTGCTCAGTAGGTCCTTAGAGACGCAAACTTACCAAAACTTGTGGAACTTTGTTAATTTGCACATTTTTAGTCCATGTTCCTTCATTTGGAAGCTATGTTGACGGTCAGAAGTGTATGAAAAGTTGTACAAATTGACCGTCAACAACAATATAATCAGTTTTAGCCCAATTCAAACATCAACAATTAATACACATAAATATTGTCCACTATACACATTTTTCATCACATCTCAACCATGAACAAAACACATGAATATAGTCCACGATATGCATTCAACCATCAACAAAACTTGTAATATTTTGGTCACTACCATAGTTCAAAACACACGCACAAAAACAATGGTCCACACAAATGTCCGCAACATACACAAAAATCACCCGATGCATATGGCAGTATAACCAGTTCAAGGTACATGATGGTAAATGAAAAGAAACCGAGCCCTCCGATAGTACCCAAGTCTAGCCCACATCTCATTCACGTCCTGGAGGAAGCAGCAAGTCAACAACACAGCACGAATTAAGAACATGGCGGGAATCATGAATCAGGAAGCAAGTGCAGCGGCTCTCTGGCAGGGGCAGTGGAGGGCGGCGGCACGACGGAGAGGGCGCCGGCGCAACAGCAGAGAATGACGGCGATGGGCGCGATAGGCGGCGGAGAGGGCAGCGGCAGGGGCGTCGGAGGTCGGCGACACGTAGGTGAGGGGGCGGCACCAAGGACAGCGACAGGGGCGCCGAGGGTCAGCGAGGCGTCGGTGAGGGGCGTGGTGGAGGGTGGCGGCGAGGGGCACGGTGGAGGGTAGCGGCGGTGCGGCGGTAGAGAGCGGCATGTTCGGTAGGTCAAGTCTAAGCGGCGGGGTCGGAAGTGGCTAGGTTTTCAGCTGCACTTAGCAGTGGTGGGCCCATTAACAATATTAACATCAGCCAAAAGAAAACTGACATAAATAAATTGGATATTTACGTCGGCCAACCCAAGCTGACGGAAATAGACATATTTATGTCGGCCTAGTCGATGTAAACATGTGGACCATGGACAGTTTGCGGCTAAGTTCTTGAAACATTTGTTTACATCGGCCTGGTCAACGTAAATACATCTATTTTCGTCGGCATGAGCAGGCCGACGTAAGTAACCGGTTATTTACGCCGGCTTTTTTCTGGCCGACGTAAATACAGTTGGCCGACGTTAATAGTTTGGATTCCTGTAGCCAAGCTGGCTTTTTTCTGGCCGACGTTAATACAGTTGGCCGCATCGGGCGGGGCCACCACCGAGCCATCCCCCTACCGTGCATCCCCTCTGTCTCCTTCCTTCATTCTCCCCCTCCCTCGGGCCGCCGCCAAGCAGACCCCTGGCCCCTGTACCACCCTAGTCCCTACCGCCAGTAGCGCCACCCTGGCGCCGGCCGCGCCGCCCTGTCCGTTGGCGAGTTGGCCCCCTAGCCGCCGCCAAGCCCCCTGTGTCCCAATCTCTCTCTTCTCCCCCATTGTTCTCTCCCCTTTGGCCAATCGTGTATGGATACCCATTGGGTATCGGGTACCCGTCGGGTTTGGGTATGGGTGCAGGTTTGTACCCGCTAGTGTTTTCGAGTTCGCGCTCTAGTATGGGCTGTGTTTTCGGGTTTCGGGTTCGGGTACGATAGAGGTGTACCCGAGGATACCTGACCAATTGCCACCCCTACTTCAAATAAACACCTCAACCACATCCAGAGTCCATTTTCGACGTTCTACCACTCGATGGAAAGTTAATGAGACATGCTTTCCAATGGATCCAATATCACCCCAAAATTACTTTTAGATCAACGGAAGTATAAAAAACAAGATCGCGTTTAGAATCTGTTCGCGAGCAGATTTTGTCTCCTTCTCAGGTTCACTTTGACTAGCGCAACAAACATAGCGCCTCTACAATATCCACAAATGTATGAATTAGAATCCGTTCGCACATGGTGTGCTAGTACCGACATGTTGATGAGGGAGATGATGGCTAGGATTTGGTGGAGAGGGATGTGTCTCAAGCACGCACTAGACATCTCTATTGCCTCCCTTTATATAGCGCCCCATAATGGGCCTGCTAGAGGCCCAACATGGTCCAAGATCCATGTCATACACGGTCGAAAAAGGCCCACATCATATGTGGTCCATGCCATCCATGAGCCCACATCGTATGTGGCCCATGATTGTCATTGGGCATAATCTCAACAACTCCAATCGAAGCGCCTATCTAGGAAGCATTATTCCTTTCTTTGTCCAATCGTTCAGCCTCCCTCTTCTCTATCTTTCTCTACTCCTTGGTGTTCTCGAACCAGATAGACCTTCACCGAAGTAGGCATACATAGGTGGTGGTGAGGTAATCCTCCACAAATCTTCTGGAATCAATTGGGATCAATTGAGCTAACAAGTTCACCAAGGCCACCATCAAGGACGAGTTCCTAATGAGGTTGTTGTCGATGGTTGAGACCGCTAGTGAGCCTTGGAGGTGCCGACGAGGTTGTAGTTGGCGATATTGATGAGATCCAAGTGCTTCATGCATAATTGATTCATGTATTGGTGCCTCTTGCAGTGGGCGTGCTTCTCCTCAACAAGCATTGTTCCTAGGGTAGAGGACATACCATATCTGAGCTCCATGCAATGTGACTCTATGTGCCGGCAAAACTTCTATGCTGGAGCCAGCTTAGCCACTCACCAACACCTCGTCCACTACCATCTTGAGCTAGCACCTTCTATGTTGCTTGCGTCCTCCTCTACGCCTTTGACTACGATGAGCTAGAGAAGATAGAGGTGAGGGCACCCTTATTGCCCATGGAATCCCTTGTCCAGTTGCCCACCAAAGAAAGAAGAAGGAAAGAGAGTGGAAAAGGAAGGAAGGAGGTGAGGAGTGTGGTTGTGGGTTATTGTCCTTTTATGAATGGTCAGAACAGCCTTATGGCATACGCAAAGGATACAGATTCACACAAACTACTTAGCCACAAGAATCACACTTCAGCGAGCCTAGGTATGGCTACATGGGAAAAAGAATTCTACTACGTATTTTTATTATTTAAAAAAGAAATGCATCTAAACTTAAGCAAAAAAAGAACTTAAATTTAGATAGGGTTGGAAGTCTACACCCATACCCCAACCAGCTGCTAAACTAATTGTGCTCAAGGACGGCCAATAGACAGTTAGACACCCCAAATGTGCCTACCTTAGTAGGGCCAGATTAGAGTGAGCTTGAGAGAATAGGTATCCAAGTTTGAACTTGGTTTGGCTTGAGCTCGGATCGAATTCAAACCGAGCTTTCTACTACGCTCAAACTCACGATCGATGAAAGCTCGGTTAAACTCAATATTGACTCGATTTGATTTAAGAATCACCAAAAACCTTGTTTTGAATATTTTTCCATGCCCAAAGGGGTAGTTTGACATGAAAATCACCAATCTACATGTTGCACTCACTCTAGGCCCATGCTAATGCAAAATTTACTAAATTCCTAAGTTTACTTTGGTGTTGGCTGGATAAAGGGTGTGTCCTACGAGGAAGATGCCACGTCGCAAACTATATCATTTAAGTAGGTGTCATGTTGTCCACCATAGGTGTTGCACATAGCCTACGACTATAAATATTGTATGGCTTGGTTTGGCCTATCGAATGGTCTGGATAATCGAGCATTCAAGTCTAATAAATCTATTCGAGATTGGCTCGATAGAGAATCGAGCTTGATACAATACAAGGAGCCCTATTAGTATCCTCGGGCAAAACCGACGACACAAGTACAGATGCCGACGATAAAAGTATGTGTTGTCGGCTAGCGTACAAAGCCGACTTCACGGCTTAGACGACACATATATATCCTACTAATATTGGAGTCTAACCTCAATCAAGATCAAACTAATCTTAAATGCCTCGTGAGTCCGAGTGTCCGGTTAACCAGCCACTTGTCCACACGCTGTCTACTACCAATGGGAACAAGTTGGTAGTACATTTTTACACAGAGAAACGCCACGGTTAACAGCCACCCAGCTCTAGTTGCCGGCCGCATCAGCCATTAATTGCAAAAGCTTTCGGAGTCCGGATAGCTAGGCCGCACGCGGCGGAAGATTCTATTCGGCGTCCCAGTGTCAGCTACACAGTACTGTACCTGCACGTTCCACGAGGGCGGCGGCAGTGGCAATCGCGGTGTGGATCGGGATTCGGGAGTAGGGGTGGAAACGAGCCGAGCCGAGCCGAGCCAGGCTCAGGCTCACTCAGGGCCGTTAGGGGGTGTTTGGTTTGCGTCGCAGCATGGTCCTCGGACCATCCGATCCAAAATCCGAGCCTAGCGTCGCTGTTTGGTTTGCGTCGCTCGATCGAGTGTTCCGTCACCGACTTGTCCCATTGTGACACAGCACAAAGCCAAAACACTTGACCCGTCCATTCCTCAAAAATCATCGGACGACGCCGTTCTCCTCCATGGCGCCGAGCTGCCGAGGCTCGTGAATGGTGATGCAGAAGCTTTGCGGTAGGTCGTGCTCGTCGCTTACGCATTCCTTCCGCTCATCCGTGCCGCCTGTTCATCCTCCTCCTTTGGTGCCTGCAGATCCCCTTCGCAGCATTTCTCCCCTTTTGCCACTGGTATGCTACTTCTATTTTTTTTCTTGTGATTTATTCCTACTTTTTTCGTTGTGATTCTTCTGCTTGTGATTTATTTGTGCGATTTCCTCATTAATTCATTGATTTGGTTGCAGCAACATTTTATACTCAAGATTTGGGAAAATGTGGCATGAAAGATTCTGGTTTGCCTTCCTCTTATTGTTCTAAGTATGGACGATGTGTTCCCCTTCTACCTCTTTGCTTACATCTATCTCATTGATCGATCGATCCAATTCATTGCTACCTAGCTGCCAATCTGCCAAGGAGAGGTTCCATCCATACGTAACTTCAATGAATTGAATTTCTTATGTATGTGCAACTAGTTTGCTTTTTCTTTGATCCAGATCTGTGCGTAGTTTCAACATAAACCAGATTTGACAAATATTCAAGGTTTTCTTTCGCTGTGGTGATATAATTTTAAATTTATAGTGCATTGGTGATTACTTTAATTTTTTTGATTTTTTTGAAGATATTTGTTCTTGCCATAATATGAAAAACGACCTCTGTGTCCTTCAAACCAAACAAAGAATAAGATCATTTCATCCCTTAATCCAAACAAGTCTAATAGACAATTACATTCTAGATGGAATGATCCCATGAAGAGAGAGACGGTCCTGGATGGAATCACTCCTCAAACCAAACACGCCCTTAGTAGACGGGCCGGGCCAGGCTCGGCTCGCACAAACAGCGGGCTGCTGGAACAGGCTCGGCTCGAGCCTTGGCAGGCTCACGGGCCAGCTCGCGGGCTCGGCAGGCCAGACAAAAATACTGGCGCCACGCTCTGCTACCGATTGCAATGACTGGCTATCTTGATTTCACTTGGTCGTCACAAGCAGTTAATTAGCTACTTAGCTAATAGCTAGTAAATCACTCGCACTGTACGTCAGTAGTAATTAGCTTAGTCTTTGTTAAAGTGCGTCAGTAGCAGTCACTAGTCAATAGTACCAATTATCAAATCAGCAAATGCAATAACTAAAAACTAATAAAGTTCAATCTTCAAAGCTAGCAAATCATGTCACAAACCGAAAATCTCACTGGCCGGCCACATGTAGTTAATTAGCTACTTAGCTAGTAAATCACTCACCGTAAATTTAGCTTCTGTTTGTACAAATGTACAATACGTCAGTGTTCAAAGCTAGAAAATCATGTCACAAACTGAAAATCTCACACACATAATAAGTAAACTAACAACCATTCATAATCAATTGACTATGGACCCTTTAACTGAGATATGTTCACTTTCTTCTACTTCTTCCCCATCCGGAAAGAACATTTCATCCTCGGACATGTCGTCATTCATGTCAAAAGAGTTGTCTTCCTCCTCCATCTATGTCTCACTTGTGGTTGCTTGTTGCTTCTCACGTCGTGGTCGTAATACCTAGGCAAGAGCAATACAAAGGAAATCAATTAACTGTTGGAAACAATTTTTCGACTCATCCTATTTGAAATATGGAGTGCTAAGTTCAATGAAATACGGCTTAGTGCTTACCGGTTTCGGCAGTTTCGGCTTTTGCCCTTTCCCCTTCCCTATGTTCCCTTTCACATTTGCGGCGGAGGACCTCAAATCATCCTCTTCCATTGCTGATTGCTGCACTGCACATAGTAAACAATATACAAATGAGTAGTTCAGTACATGTATGTACGTGTAACATGTATACAAATACAATAGTGCAATACAGTACCAAATTGAACTAATCAAGCAATTGGTGTCTGTGTCTCTGTCAATACTTAATACTCACAAAAAAATTGTACAATCCATTACACTATGACAGATTGACATTTGACAGTACTAACTACTAACTAGATCAATGCACTGTCATATTAGATCAATTTACAAAAAAAGGAACTAACAACTAACAAGTTACAAGTACAAATCGTCAATTAGATGACAGTATGACACTTCAACACATGTGTGTGCAGACACTTGTGTTGTCTGGCAGATGAAGTTTCACAATTAACCAATTAAATTAGTGTTTTGGTTATGAAGCCCAATTTAGTTTGACACATGATGAAATCTAAAAGTGACATGTCATTAGTACCCTAAAAGTGTCATTGTCAGCATGTAAAACTATCCTTCATCAATCATCCTAAAAAAAGGATGAAAGCTGCCTTAGCAGGGCTCTTATAATGTAAAAGGACCTTAGAACACCTTACCAAATTCATATAGTAGCTATAGTGTGAAATGATCATTTTAGATTACAACACAGAAGAGATAGATGGCCTACAGCATAAAGGCAAGCAGCCAAGCATAATAATGCACTCAATATTGAACAAGAGAAAACGAAGTGATAAATGGGACTCTATGCATGTAGAATCAAATCGGCAGGAAAAAAACAAACTTCGTCCTTGTTGAACAAATCAGGAGATTATTCCACAGCTTCATGCATATATAGGTAGAGACCACTGCCCGTGGAATCAAATCAATAAAAACATCAAAATGGGAATAGGGAGAAAGCGAGAGCCGAGAGGCCAACTAGCCAATAATCAACATGAACAGGTGAGGGGCTACCGCCTGCCGGTTGCCGGAGATTTAGATGGCCGCCGGTCGCCGCCTCGCCGGAGATGGAGATGGTCGTCGGCCCGCCTCGCGCCGCCTCCTGCTGCCTGTCGCGCGCCGCCTCCTCCGGGTAGGGCGAATCAGGTTTTTGGGAAGCGCTCGGCGCGACTGCTCGCTGCTTCCTTCTTCCGCTTCGCGAGGACTTCTTCCACTACGCCGTCGCGATCTGCGTCGGCAACTCCTTCTCCAAGACGGCGTCCGATTCGGAGAACCAGAACCAAACCTCGCCGCCTCTCGTGCCGTACGGCGACGACGACAACGTCCAGTAAGTCATCTCCTTCGCGAGTTCACCAGAGAGATATACGTGCAGTTTTCTGCATGTGTATCTAGGTTGTGTTTCTGTGGTTTCATCCTGTTTTATCTACCTCTCAGAAGTTGTGTATGTTATATCTTGATTAAAATAAACCTGAAAGTGCTAATTATTCCAACATAAGGTGCAATTTAGCTCTCATTTCATTTGATCTAGTACAGGACCACCCTGTATGCTTCCAACAGAGAGAGAACAGAATCAGCTCGTCATCTTATTTAAAACTTAAAATCAGTTCAATATCTGATTAGTACTCCATAATCCACATAGCATGATGAAGTAATGGGAATGCTAATCAACCACATTACTGCAATTCTTTTTGGCTAATGACTGATACAACCTTGACACCAGCTGGCTTATCAAGCATGATTCATACTAACTACGAGTAATATTTTCCTCACACACGTCTTCGCTGTTATCAATCTCAATGCAAGTTGGCAGACAACGGTCCTGAAGGGACAATTATTGAGGTACATGTAAATTCATGTCTAAGAAATGAGCACAAATCAGACTTTCTTTTTTCTTGTGTTCTTATTCAGATTTGCCCTTTTTTTTCATTTTGGCGGTCGAGTCTAGTAATGTGTGTACTGTGCAATGAACAAATTATACGGTTGTCTCTACAAGATTTTTGTCATCCTTTCTATGGACCAACCCTTCCATGTGAAAGTGCAAATATGGGCGGCAAAGAAGATTGATAAGTGGGTGCTACCTCCATTGCCGTGTATCATCTCACAGTGTTCCCTTTAAGCAAATGGGCGGCAAAGAAGATTGATAAGTGGCGTCGTGAATTCCTTTGGAAAGGGGGTCCCCAACCAAATAAAGGGCCAGTATTAGTAAATTGGAAAAGAGTGTGTAGGCCAAAGAATCTGGGAGGTTTGGGGGTCAAAGACCTTATCACTTTCGGAAGGGCGCTGCGGCAGAGATGGTTTTCGTCACAGTGGGAGCACCCCAATAGGCCTTGGGTCGGTTTCTCTATTCCTCATGACTCAGTGGATGCAGACCTTTACAGGGCCAGCATGTCCTTCACTCTAGGCGATGGTAGGCTGCTTAATTTTTGGAAGGATGCTTGGCTGGTAGGGATGGCAATATTACCCATGGGTCCGAGTACCCGCGGGTACCCGACCCGATGGGTCCGGGTATGGGTATCGTTTTGTACCCATGGGTTTTCGGGTACGGGTACCCGAAATTAGCGGGTATGGGCATGGGTATTGTTTTATACCCATGGGTACCCAGTGGATACCCGAAATAATTATAAATTAGTCCTGACATACTCCCTCCTTGCCCATATATATTTTCTCACTGCTCAATTGAGAAGCCCGTCGGCCCAAGAATACTAACCCTAGCCGCCACACCACAGAATCCAGATCTGGGCGCCCTGCACCGCCTCCCGGCCCCAAGCCGTCGGCCCGCCGTGGCCTCCGCCTGCGCTTCGCCTGTGCTCCGCTGCTCTTCATGGCTCGCGACCTCCCCTACGGCCTACGCGCAGCCCAGCCCCAGTTCCCAGCTTGACGAGTCACGACCGCCGACGCCGGCTCTCTAATGGTGTTCGAGGACCACCGACCCAGCAGCAGTTCACCAACTCGTCGCCCCTCCAGTTCACGGTTTCCCTCCATCTTTTATCACTTCTTGGTGAGGATTACGACCCAAGGAGTCCAGGAACAAGTACGGTAATGATGTTAGATTCAATACCATGTTAGATTCAGTAGCATTTTTTTTTATGCGATGAGTTGGCTGCAACTAAGTATTTATACCATGGTACCATATATTGCAGATTGTTGGTATGGCGTCTCCAAACGCTAGCTCCTCACCGGCTGTACTTCTGTGTGTCTATGTTCGCTTGTTCAGTAATTCTAGTCTCTAGAACCTACGGGCGGGTACGGGTACCCATTGGGTATCGGGTACCCGTCGGGTTTGGGTATGGGTATGCATGTGTACCCGCAGCTAAGTCCGGGTTTGGGTTTGGGTTTTATCTTTGGGTATCGGGTATGGGTATGGTTCAGGTGTACCCGGTAATACCCACCCGATTGCCATCCCTATTCCGTTGGTTTTGCTCTAATAACCCCTTCTCTTGTCTCTGATTCAGGCCGCCATGCTCCCGCGTTCCTACCTGCTCCGTTCGCGCAGAGGGCCCTCGCCGCCGCCTTCCACTCGTACTCCACGCGGCGGGGCGAGTGGATCTCGTACTCCATCCCTCAACGTCGACAGCCGGGATTCTACACCACGCGGCAAGGGGAGTGGGTCTCGTTCCCCGCGCCTCTCGTACTCCATCACGACGCAGCTCCGGTTCCCCGCCCGACCGTACACGCTGCGCCGCAAGTCCAAGGTTTGCTAGTGCACGACCTTCTCCTCGCGGAGCACCAGGAGGATCCCCACCCTGCCGAGGAAGATAAAGGTTCGATCACCTGTTTGATCTCATTCTTCTCCCTACTCTGACCCCTCATGGTCCTCTTCGTCCCTTTGAGGTCCCATTTCATTTGCCCCACGCAGATCCTCGAAAAACTCCAATTCTCCTGCCATTAAAGATGTGCCTCGGCTCTGGAATATCAATTCCACATGATGAAGGTTTGCTCATGACCGGACCGCCCTGCATGTGCTATCTTATTAATCTGTGTGCCTCCTTTTATATGGAAGGATATGCCGATTAATTTGTGTGTCTTGCATGTGCTATCTTATTTATCTGTGTGCCTGCTTTTGTATGGAAGGATATGCTGATTAATTTGTGTGTCCATTCTTTTATATTCAAAGGTGGTTATTCTGATATGGCTTCCCGCCTCTTTGCAAAAGCATCGGCATCTGTTGGCTCCTCTGCTAAACCACCTACTGCCCCGGGTGAGTGTTGTATTATGGTGCATTACTGCTTCTCTTTCTGCAATGAAACACGCTCCATTTGGTGACAATTTCTACTTTGGGCTGGTTGATGGTTGTCAGGTTCGTTATTTTCTCTGATTTTCTTTTTTATTCCGCACCAGTTATGGGTTGCTTGGGTGACTTAGAAATTGTGCAAGCATTGATCAAGTTGTACAACTGTAACAACCTCTTTGAACTTGAGGAGGCATCCTTGCGCTTACTCCATAGCACTACCCGTGCTCATCCCAACGTTCTCAAGTTGATTGGCCATGCAAACAAAAAGGATTCTGACCTTTGGTTCCACGTGTACGACTTTAACTGCACAATGAGCCTTCATGAATTTCTTAAAGGTAATAAAATGTACAGTTTATTTCTGTTTTATTTTGACGTGCAAGTTTCCTAAGATTTGACCAACAGGACACCCTTCGTGAGATGTGAGAGTTCATCTGGCATATGAAGTTGCGTCAGCTCTTCACCACATCTCCACATTAGATGAGCACATGGACAGGGCCATTATACCTACCCAAATTTCTTGTCATACTATATGGATGGGCAGAGGCGGAGCCACATTCAGCTACCCTGTGTCACAGGACACCGGGTGCCTTAGGATTTTTAGCTTGTACCAGCATCTCTAGCCCATGTGTGCACCGCCCAGCTCGAAATTGGTGAACCCTGATCAGCAAGCGTGCAGCCAACGAAGTGCAACGAAATAGCCTGAAAAGCAACAGAACACTTGATCTGTGTATCAAGCATTTAATGAAATTACTTGACACTGTTAGATATAATCTTGACATCTACTAGAATATTGTAAAAGGAGTAGCTAGTTGGTAGCTATATGGAGATGCTAGAAGCATCTAGAACATTCAGTTCTATACTACTAGTTCATAGATGAACTAGATACTAGATACTAGAAACATTTAGCTATTACTAGGACTAAAATATTAATAGCTAGATGTAGAATGTTCTAGATATATGGGTTGAGCTAAGGTTAGTTTAACTTAGCCTATAAATAGGACATGTAGGAGCACTAATACGTATCCCACCTTCTGAGGGAGGATACGCGGATTTGGCAGCTCGTGTCCGGGCCAAAGCATCTACTTCAGCTGGCTTGTTATCTGCTAAACCTACTGTCCCTGGTGAGGAGAGTCTTATCCTTGTTAGATTAAATCATTGTGCACTAAAATTTGTATCTTACTTTCTGCATTTTCCTTTTGGTCCTTTGTCTTGAGTCAGCATTTTGTTAGTTGGTCAGTTTGGTTGTCGGTTTAGTTAGCTGCAGCTCGAGGCTTGCTTGGTCCAAGTCGGAGTTGGTTTGTAGGAGTAGTGGGGTGTGTGCCCACGTCTTCCAGGTTGTGTGGGATGGCACACAGCGGTTAGTGGGAGAAGTGGGCTGTTTGTGTGTCTTTACTTATGCCTAATCAAAGTCAGAAAACGCAGCAGTTGCTGCCCCATTTGCTGTGTGTGTTTCCACTGTTCGTGTGTGTTCTTTCAAGTGCATGATCTCAGCCCAAGCTGATGGTCTGGACAACACAGTGAGTGAGAGGTTTGAGAGATTACCTCGATAGGTTCAGACAATCCTTGTCATTCGATTCTATAATTGTTCTACGATTACATTTTACAATTCTGTGTGAGTTCTAATTTGAGATGTTTATATTTCATAGTGGTGGATTCTTTTTTTGTGGAGAAGAACGTGAAGAACATGTCGTATGAAGCAATTCTTGAATCCACGGGCTCCCTTCCTGCAATTAATCGTGCTTCTTTTGGCCATAACTTGTATTTTGGGCTTCTTGAGGGAAATCAAGTTTGCTTTTTTTATTCTGCACCATTTATTGTTGCTAGATGTTTTGGGTGACTTAGAATAATCTGCAGGTAGTTAGTCTACGCTTGCTGCACAGCAGCAGTCGTGAGCATCCAAATGTTTCAAAGTTGATTGGTCTTGCAAATAGAAAAGATTCTGACCAGTGGTTTCTTGTATTTGAATTCAACTGTACAATGAGTTTGCATGAATTTTTTCAAGGTGATGAAATGAGTCTTAATTTTTTTAATGCAGTTCAGTTCACTTCTGTTTTTCATGTGCTAGTCTCCTAAGATTAGTGACCAACATCTGTAGGGCACCCTTCTTGGGATGTGCGAGTCCGTCTAGCTCATGATATTGCTTCAGCCCTCCTCCACATTTCTGCATTAGACGAGCACCTGGACAGTACCATTATACCCTACACACATTTCCTGCAATACTATATGGATGGCTCCAGAAAATGTTCCTGTTATGATGGATGCAGTTGAGTCCTCTTGTGATAAGGACAAGTATCAAGATTCTCTTGTCAAGTGCATAGCCTCGTTTGCTTTAGTGTTGGTGGATATACTTGGAGGCAACATGGTATAATATGTTCTTGTTTTCCAGTTCTTGAAAGTTAGTACGTTCAATGCCTTTGGGCTCAATTTTTTTCTGTGTGCAGGAAACATACACTGACACCTGTCCTCCTGAGTCTTATTTTAGCCTGCTGATGCAAAAACTTGTTGATCCTACCTTTGTGGGGGTAAGTCATTATTCATTTTCTGATATAAAGATGCTATTATTGACTGCATACCTTGTTAATATATATTATGGATATGTGATTTTATAGTATAATAAATAGCTGCCACATACCTTGGTAATAAAAAATATATGGATATGTGATTTGGTGAGTGATGTTGTCTGATCAGAAAATTTAGATTACTAAGCTTGAGGTGTATTTCAATTCAATATGCAGTTGAACATGGATCTTATTGCCATAGGTTGGATGATAGTCTTAGAAGTTAGAAGTAGTTCAATAAACAGTTTGTTTCATAGTTCCTGGTTTGAAAATAGTTTTTTAAGTGCTATTGCATGGTTCTGAATGCTGATTTAGTCCATTTGGTGTTGCTTATGAATTTTGCATACACTTCGACAGAGCTATTACATTTGGTGTGGCTTAAGACAATGTCCTATGATTCAATTCTTTAAGCTACTGGTTCCCTTTCTCATATGAAATGCGCTCCATTTGGTGATAATTTCTACTTTGGGCTGGTTGATGGTCGTCAGGTTTGTTTATTTTCTCTGATTTTCTTTTTTATTTTGCACCAGTTATGGGTTTCTTGGGTGACTTAGAAATTGTGCAGGCATTGATCAAGTTGTACCACTGTAACAATCTGTTTGATCTTGAAGAAGTTTCCTTGCACTTAGTTCATAACACGAGCCGTGCTCATCCCAATGTTCTAAAGTTGATCTGTCATGCGAACAAAAAGGATTCTGACATTTGGTTCCATGTGTATGACTTCAACTGCACCATGAGCCTTCATTAATTTCTTAAAGGTAATGAAATGTACAGTTTAGAGTCCCAGTCCAGATCCAATGTCGCCTTCCAGTCACCACTCCTACCACCGCGCCGCCGCACCTGGCCACCGCACACCCGTCCTTTTCCACTCTGATGTGCGTGCGACGCCCAGTCAACAGCGTCGCTGCCGCCTACTGGGATACCCTCGGGCCGTTCCCAGCCGACTCCGCCTCCCTTTGCATCACAACTTGGGGCACCAACAACTGGAGCGTGCGGTGGCCGGTGGGCAAAGTTAGGTGAGCTAATTGCAATCCACATCGTAAAAATTCGGTGAAACTTGCGGCAAATGATCGGTTTTTTTCCACCTGTAGAATCTGCACGTTTGTCAGCGAACTCTTGTTAATCGAACACGACTACACGACTGCCGAGACACGATTTGCAGCAGCGAGCCGAGCTCCCCGGTTGCGATTAAATCTGCTATCTGCCTGCCAAGTGAAGCTGGAGGTATCCACAATCCCCATCTCCTTTAGGCTGGACCAGGTTTGTTAAGACTAAATATAAATGTATTGTTTCTACTCAAGCATGTCATACAAAAAACAACCATATAAATGCAAGCAAACTTCAAGGATTGATGCACCGGTTCTGGATGCATTTGCTATTGTGTGGACGGCTCCAAGATGTGAGCTCTGATGTGCTGCAACCAATAGTGAGTTAGTGACATAATTTTTTAAGCCTTTGAAAGAGAGGGTTAGCTAAACTTGTGCTGTGGATGCCATATATATTGCCTTGTCGGTGAAACTAGAACAATTGGATGTCACATTTGTCAAAAGTCGGTTTGCTAGGGGTGAGGTTATTTCTGCACGAGTTTTGATTTGGAAAGAAGGCAATACGGGAACTTGCTCTGTGCTCACCACGCAGAGGCGACAGGCGACGACCCAGAGTTCCCCTCCCCGCCGCCGGCGGGCCTCTTCGGCGTCTCCCCGTCGGCGCCCCCACCCGTAGGTGCTGCAAGACGGTGGCCCCTCCTCCTTCCTCTCTTCTTCCAGTTTTTCCCCAGATCTGGATCTCCGTGGACTGCTCCGGCGAAGTCCGGCGTGGCGGCGTGCTGGTGGCGGGGATGGGAGGCCGTGGTGGCCTGGGGACGGCGTCCCCTTCCCGTCCTCACCTCCTCCGGGTTCCGGAGGGGCTCGTCGGCGTCGCCTGCGGCGGCCCGTCCAACTCCTGCCGGGGCGACCGTGCGGTGGCGACGGCCAGCGGCGGGGGGCCCTCTCCTCGTTCCCTGCCGGCTGGTCGTTCCCCTCGACTTCGTTGGCTCCGCGGGGGTCCCTCTCCGGCGGCTGGGCTGGTGCCTCTCGGCCTGCTTGGTCTGCTCGGGGACGCGGGCAGCAACGGCTCGGCGTCTCCCTCGGTGGGGGCTCCAAGCCTGGTTCGTCGGTAACTTCGGTTTCGCTCTAGTTCCGCAGCAGTCCGGCTGGGTGCATTGGAGTGCTAGGCGCAAGCCTTGCCATGCTTGTGCTGGCCGGCGGTGGCGACGCTCTCTTGGCGTCGTTCCCGTCCTGACGGCACCGTCGAAGGCACTCCCCTGCCCTAGGGTGAAAACCCTTGTGTGGCCTGCTGGCGGCGGCGATGTCACTTCGTCGTTTCCCTTGCAGAAGGCGCCAGACTGGTCCTCTCGTGCTGCTTGCGGTTTCTAGAGCTTCTTCCGGCTGCCTCCTCGCTGCTTCTGGGGCGCCCCGTGTGGTCGTTGGCTTCAATCGCGGTTCATCCCTAGGCCTGCTTCTGGCACCTCTACTTCGTCGCCGGTCTCCTTGTTGGTGGTGTTACCAAATCTATTGCCGGGTGCTCCATGGTAATCGACCTTCCCTCCTTCGAGGCTTCCTCCCCTCGAGGGGCGTTGGATGGCGGTTGGTGGGGGCTCGGATGTGTTTCTATGGTGCCGCCTCTAGCTCCAAGGGAGAGCGGCGTTTCCAGCAATGCTTTTGTCGGCGTGCTACCCCCCACCCTTAGTCCCCTTTCGGCTGTGGCGGTCCCTCATTCCTTCGGGGCTTCCTCCCCCCCTTGGACGATGCTGGGAGGGATGCTGCAGCTGCGAGGCGTAGCTACGAGGGGTGATGGGGCTGCACAATGGCATTGGTTGAGCTGGCAAGCATGTTGCTCGGTTGTGGTTCTTTTGGTGAATGGTGGCTCGGACTTCGGCCGTGCGTTTGCTCATGGGCGTTGTGTTTCCCCTCTCTGTTCTGTAATCCTCCTCTGTATCTGTTGTGTTTTGTGTACACTCCTTGGTGTATTTCTGGGTTGTACACTCTGCTTTGTAATCCGTGGTTTGCCACATCTTTAATGAAAATGTTCAGGCGGGCACCTCACCTGCCGTAGTTCCGTAAAAAAAAAGGTAAAATTGCCAAAATACCATTATGAAATCTTCACTTTGCCAAAATACCACTGATGTGTGTATGACATGTGGGGCCCAATGTGTGTATGACATGTGGGGACAGTGGTATTTTGGCAATGTTCTTTCTTCTATAATGGTATTTGGGCAATTTCCCCAAAAAAAAAAGGTTATTATCTGCACTGGTTTTGGTAGTTTGGGAGTGTACAGTTAACGAATTTTGAGTTGTGGGTTCAAAATCAGACCGATGCCATGGCTGAAGGTCGTTTTTTTCCATGTTATAATGAGCGAACTGAAGTTTTAAATTTTTATATGAATTTGCTATTGATTTCGTAGGAGAAAGAGATGAATTAGGTAATGGACATGTCTATCGTGTTTCCGGAATAGCATGGCACTGTCGGTTCAATTGAAGTTTTTTCGCCTTGGGTCTTGTTCTTTTCAGCGTATCGTTGCGTTTGCATATTACTGTAGCAAATTTGAGAACCCTCAAAATGAGGTCTAAAGATTATAAAAAATAATTAAAAAATAGTTTTAGAATTTTTGGAACGACTACTAAAAGTCACGAAAAAATCGTCGCAAATTATGACAACATATAGGCTATATAAAAATAACAAAATTTGCTACAGTAATACGCAACGATACGATACGCTGAAAAGAACAAGGCCTTGATCACCCCATGCTGATGATGGTCTGTTGCACCGGCCTTCTACCCTATTTGCAGTTGGCCTCTAAGAGCAATGGCCACATCTGCTTCATACGCGCCATTGTTGCGCTACTGCAGATGCTGCACAACACATGACAGATACAATCAAGGTGCCTTTGGTGCTACCTACTGATTTGTATGCAGCACTACGAAATGATGTAGCCTTTTGTTTCCCGTTCTGCCGATAGCTGTCAATGGATATGCTACACTGTGCTAATGGCTCCAAGGGTACTAAAGATGACATGTTTTGTTAGTTTTAGTGCAGCAAAACATGTTTGCTTCTATCATATGCTTCCATTGAATCGCTGAACTTCATACTTTTGTCATTGTCAATTCCTATTTTCCACTAGCTTTTGTTATATATGATTTTTTCCCTTACAATTTATCCCATTCTTTTTTGAGTCATTCATCTTAGCAGTAACATGTTTTATTCTTTTTGGTGAAAAAATATATGTACTATTGCATTTTATCTACTTTGTTTCATGCATTTCAAATATCTTATGCAAGTATTCTTCAAAGTGCACATAGGTATTGCTTATTTCGATCGAAAGCTGACATGCCGCCACTTTGTCTACTATAGGTGTGTATATCCAACAGAGCAACTGGAGTTCTCTTACAAAAATAGCAACTTGTGCTCTTATAAAAATAATGTTCCATGAATAAATATGGCGTGCTATATAATTTTGTCTACGATATTCATTTACTTTCACCACTAATTCTAATTCACATAAGTCGGTATGCACTATAGATGTTTCTCTTTTTGGGACTTCGTCGCTAAGCTGCAAAAAAAACTCTAATGTCAGGGGTGCATCTTCTGTATTAAGTTATTAATATATTGAATGACATTATTTTCGGGCCAGTACATGAGCCACTGGTTAATGCTGGAATCAAATGTGCCATTTACCATGGTAGAATGGAAAATCAAGTTGAGGGCACTGCTGAAGTAATTGTTTTTGCATTTTCATATGGTTTATGCAACTGTTTGTTTTCAGATGTCTGCTTCCAGTTTCATGTCCTGCATCTTTTTCCTAGATACACTGCCCTATTTTTATCCAGTTGGATCGATTTACCTTTTCATGTGAACTTCTTCTCCTACCTTTTCGTCATGGCTAAATTCATGTTTTCCCTATACTATATTCTTCCTTCTTTTATTAGTCAGGTTGTTTCTTTTCCTGTCCTTGGCATATATTCGACAATGAGCTGTTCAGTTGTTACTGTGTTTCGTCGGTCTCAGTGGAGGATGTTGTATAATTGTGGTGCACTGTGTTTTTGGGACCTGCCTTATGTGGAAGTTCATCGCGTTCTTCCGTCAGTGTGATAACAAGCAACTCAACTCAAGTCAACTGACTTCGAAATGGGCTGACCCAGAAAACAAGAATTAATCAGTTGCTCCTTTTCACACATGATCAACCTACCAATATTTTTTAGGAAACCGAACCTAGCAGTATTGACGTAGGACGGTAGCACTATGTGCGTAGCATGTATTACCCTGCTCGATCCAACAATAACCGTGAGCTGTTTTGGGAATCTCAATTCACCGGGCGCTACGACGCACCCATCTGTTCAACGAAATGCCGTACCGAAAATCACCGAGCACCGTTTGCTCTCTTTTTGTCTGACAGGTTGGCGCGATGCTCCGCAGCTTCCCCAAGGTCAGGAGGCTCCTCAGGTGAGCGTGCTGCTGCCTCCTGCCTTCCTGCCGCGGCTCCGTTGCCTATCGCACTGCCCCTCGGCTTTGTTAGAGTATTTGGGCCTTGGGGAGTCCCATCTCCTGTACTCTATATATATTCCACCATTGATTAATACAACACATCTATTTCGCATAATCTCTTTCTTCAACATGGTATCAGAGCCTAAACCCTAATTCCACCACCTACCGCCACGCTGGCGTCGTTCTCTCCCTTGACGTCGGCCATGGCCGATCTCTCCTCCACATCGACCATCACCACAACGGTGATGTCGACCCCCTCATCTTCAGTGTTGATTCCTCTCTCAACGGAGTCGACGTCTCTCGCCGGCCAGACGGCGTTCGTTCCCCCTACCCCTCCGACCGTCGCTCAGCTCGCGGACGCCGCCGTCGAACAGATCGCCGCCGGCCTCGTTTTTCCCGGCGTGCACACACCGACTACGGAGAATCCTCCCAACACCAACGTACCTGGATCTGGTGGTGTTGCCGTGCCTGGATTCCCCGCCGGTGCCCACGGCCACGACGCCACCGCCGCCGCCGCCTGCCGAGGCCCGCCCGGCGCCGCCGTCGGC
>SPJY01003964.1:43968-62815 GCA_005191435.1 Raddia distichophylla
CCAGCGCTGAGGCAGAATACCGCGCCGTCGCCAATGGTGTGGCTGAGGCGTGCTGGCTACGGCAGCTTCTCCAGGAGCTTCACAGCCCCCTTCGTCGGGCTACCGTCGTATACTGCGACAACGTCAGCGTGGTCTATCTCTCCACCAACCCAGTGCAGCACCAGCGCACCAAGCATGTCGAGATCGACCTACACTTCGTCCGAGAGCGGGTGGCTCTTGGTCAGGTCCGCGTTCTCCATGTCCCGACGTCATCGCAGTACGCCGACATCTTCACCAAGGGGCTGCCCACTTCGGTCTTCACCGAGTTTCGGTCCAGCCTGAATGTCCGTGCTACTGCCGTTCCGACTGCGGGGGAGTGATGGACACTTTGTTTGATGGACACTTTGTTTTGACTGCGGGGGGAGTGTGTGTTTGTTTTGTATCAGTCTAGACCGCTTAGTGCCGTTCAGACTGCGGGGGAGTGTTAGAGTATATGGGCCTTGGGGAGGTCCATCTCCTATACTCTATATATATTCCACCATTGATCAATACAACACATCTATTCCGCATAATCTCTCTCTCCAACAGGCTTGTGTACGGATTAATTCTCGAATCTTGATGGTGGTCTCTGTTCTTTTCTTGATGTGTTGGGGGGCATCAGGAGGATGGGGTTCGAGAAGGAGGATGCCTACTTCTGGAAGCAGATGGGCAAGGGCATGCTCTGCACCTACACGCTCTTCGGTGTCGCCTGGCTATGGAATGAGACGTCGCCGCCTGGCTGGTGGACCCTGAAGCCACGCCCCAAGGTACTGCCCAAATGACCCCGCTGCATTCTTGTTTGGTAAACTGCGCCACATGCTGTGATTCATTTTCATTATCTGCATGTCTCAACATTGTGTATTGTGACTTCTTGGCAGTTCACTTGCCCAGATTTTAAACACCTTTAAGGGAGTCGTTGAACATTTGAACCTTGCTTTTGCAGTATTCTTCTTATGTTTAGGAAATTGTATATGGTATATTATTTCTACATAAAGAAGTGTTGTTTCCACAATAATTAATGAATCACTATTAATAAAGGGAGCCAGTTTATATGAATTTGTTTCATAGGACATCCCTATTGAGTTTCTTCAATCCTCTGGATTAATTAATAAATCACTTAGAAAAATAGACCATATATGACAACAATATTCATGTCTGACTGGATCGACTCTAGTTGCAAAACTTGAGCTATGATTATGATTCTGCCATGTTCCGTATTAGTTTTTTCATGACAAAAGTCAATTCATTAATTCCTTTATCAGAAGAGATGGAAATAAATTGCTGTTTGGTTGAGTAGTCCATACCATGAATATCAAATGTCAACGCAGTGCATATGGTGGTTCGACACAGATGAGCCCTCCTTTATTATGTACTACCTCCGGTCATAAAAATAAATTGCCGTTGACTTTTGGACGCGTCTTTGACCATTTATCTTATTTAAAAAATTTGTGCAAATATACATAAATATAAGTCATGCTTAAAGTACCTTTGATGATAAAACAAATGACAACAAAATAAATGATAAATTACATAATTTTTTGAATAAGACAATGGTCAAAAGCGTGACCAAAAGTCAACGGTGATTTCTGACCGGAGGTAGTAAGTTTTTTCCCCATATCCTTACAGCTGCAGATATATGTCACAATTAATTGTGAACTAAAGAAAAAAAAACCTCAGGAAGATTTTTTTTTTGGTTCCTGTACTGTGGCACTTGACCCCTTTTGGTCCCTGGATACATGCAGGGACCAAAATGCCAAAATGGGTCAAGCGTCGTAGCTTAGGGACTAAATCAGTATTTCACTAGCCTTTTTAACTAGTTAATTGTGATTTTGGCCAATCAATTGAATGCAAACATGTATTAATTTGATGGGATGCAATTCAGTGGAAATGGTTGTTAGTATGCATTGGTATCGCTATGGTCTTCAATTTCTGTGTAACTGAACAACTATTGGTCTTCTGTTATAAATTGATAAGTGCATTCTGATATGGCACCAAGGTATTACTGGAATAAAGATGGACCATCTTTTATAAATTGATGAACACTATCTGATGTCATGGAAATCCATCTCTAGGTAGGCATCCAAATAAACTCTGGTGAAATGTAAATTATATTTATGTGTCATCAAGATAATTTCCATATGACCTATGTAGAAGCACAGATACCCAGTAGCACAAGAGGTATATATATTTTAGCAACATTGTAGCAAATAGCCGGGCATATCTGCAGATACTTTTTTATTTCAGCATGTTTGCTTCTCTTGCTTAGTTCATCCTGTCTGACATGATTTCTTCAATATTTTTCAGGAAGAAAAAGAAATGGCCCATCTTTATGAGCGCAGGATATTTCCTTACACAGGTGATGAAGAGGCTGTTGAGTTCTTCATAAAAAACGGAGGTGCTCTAGGCACCACGATCGGACCCAAAGGTTTCGCCGATGCGAACATTGACTCTGATAACATGCAGAAGCAATTGCAGTTGAAGAAGTTTGAGCAGGAAGCACAGAAGCTCTGGTTTCGGATGAGGAGTGAGGTTGTACAGGAACTCGAAGAGAAGGGATTCGACGTTGAATGACACTCCTATGATTCTCTATTATCTTTGAACCATCTTCAACTAGATAAAATGTCCTGAGTCGGGAACCCTGATAAGGAGGGCAACTAGCTGATTCTCTATTATCTTTGAACCATCTTCAACTAGATAAAATGTCCTGAGTCAGGAACCCTGATAAGGAGGGCAACTGGCAAAAGCCCTTCTATAGCAATGTATGCAGCATATTTTTTGAAAGAGAATGTATGCAGCATGCTTTTACCCAGAATTGAAGTGGCCAATAGAACTTAATCTATGTTTCATTGGAATTAGTTTAGAATACTCGGTCATCTGAATGAATTTGGTGAATATAATTGAATCAACGTCAAATCCAATGTCGGTTATAGTTGACATTCTTTGAAATTCCAAAACACTAATCGAAGTGATTGTTGCAATTATCAGCAAGATCCGATATGATCAACCACGTTGTAAGGATCTTGGGGCGATGTCCAGTGTTTACAAGTTTGAAGATGTCCATTTTTTTTATATTTGACGCATTGACTTTTGGACACACTTTTGACCATATTGAAAAAGTTTATGTAAATATGATTTATTTTATTGTGATTTGTTTTATTATTTAAGTTATTTTAAGTATCATTTATATTTTTGAATAAGACAAATGATCAAATGTGTGTCAAAAGTCAAATGCGTCCATTATTAAAAAACGGAGGTACTACTAATAGTAATTAAGCATAGGTGTATGAATTAGGAACCGGTAACACTACTCGTAATTAAGCAGAAGAGGAAGGTCAACTCAAGGTTGCATGAACTTCAACCCCCATCCCAACGCCCAAACCGGACTGGGCACACGAGTCGACATGGAGCAAAAGTAAGGAGAGTGGAGAAGCAAAATGACCTGTTCAAACGTCGGCTTGGTCCGGGCTTCAGGCTCACGGAACCGACCCGAGCCCAAGCCCAATCTGAAGCCCGAAAGTTCGGTGAAAACTGTTTTTTTACGCTTTTCCACAGGCCTAAGCCCACCCCGGGCCCGAGAATCAAGCCCGAGCCTGAGCCCGATGCGGCTGGCCATGAAACTGACCACCAGCGGGCGTCAGCGACAGCGTTGAGACTTTGAGCTGCTGCCCTGCCAGATCAAAACACCTCGTAGCCTGGTGCAAATCCTCTGCCGTTGTGTGGCAAAGGCAGAGAAAAACAGGTCAAAAGTCACGGGTACTGTAGCAAAAGCACGGCTAGAAAATACTGTTCATGGTACTGCAGCAAAGCACTGTTGAAAACACTGTTTATTTTCACTGTTTTGTACTGTTCGTCAGTTATAAAGTCACGGTTACTGTTCATCCTCTGCCGACGCAGCCCGGCCGGAAACCAGATCAAAACCCCTCCTCCTCCTCCGGCGCCGAGCCGATCCATCCCGCCATCCACCCGTAGGGTTTTCGGCGCCCAGATCTCGCGCGGCGGCACGTGGATCTGGGGTTTCTAGGGGGTTTTCGTATGTCACTACTCACGCCCTCCTCATCCTCGCCCCCCCTCCAGATTTAGAACGCATTTGCGGAAGGAATTCTGCTGCCCTTGCCTTGCCTTGCTTGGGATTCTGCTCCAATATGATATGGCCTGCTAATTGCAGCTTCACGATAACCGGCCGGGGACTGACTTAGTACCGTGTTGCTAAATTGTCCGCGCGTTTCCACACAGGGTGTTCCCTACTGCTGGTTTCGGCTGTCAATTGTGTTTAGAGCTTGTAGTTTCGATCGGTTTGATGTCTCATAATTTGTTGAACTATGCTCGGTCCGAGGATGCGGCAAGTGCAATGTGGACTTTTACCGGTCGAATGATCATTATAAGATGTCTCAATTTTGATCGCTTCAAGTAAACTGGGTTGGAATCGAGCTGTTTGGGCAGAACCATGCGAAATTAATTTGTGTTGGGTTGAGTTGTGATTAGCTGGTAACTGCTGGTGGAAGGATTGGGTACACATGGACGTGGGTTCAATGGGTCTATGTATTTGTACGTCTTTCGATATGCACATGTGCGTGCTTCTGTGCTGGCGTCTGCTGGTTGTGGGTCTATGCGTGTCCGTGCTGTATACCCATAAAAAAAATTGCTGGCAGAAGGTTGGGATCCCATTAGGAACAGTGCGAAGAGGTTTCCAGTGGATCATTTTTGGTTAATCTTTTTGGTCTACCATCTACCTGCCTTTTCTGTATATTGTACATTTGGACTAGCTTGGGTCATTTCTGCAACCAAAATTATGAAAACGTGGCGGTTTCATTCTAATTCCTCTGTTAATGGTTACTGCAAGTCATTTGAGCAAACATATGGCATCCCTTACACACTATTGACCATTATTTTTTCTAGATAAATGTTAAACAAATATGGAGGAAGTATTTTTGATGACAAATCTACTAATTGTTTTCATGTTGTCAACCAAAATACTGTTGTGTATACCAGTTATCAAACTTTTAAAAGGATTAATGTCTACATCCTCAAATGGCAGCTATTTAGTGATAGAGGATATTTAAAATATAATATGGATGCTGACACAGAAAACCCCAAAGTAATGCTGTAAAGCATTAAACATGGTGTATGCATTAAATATTTCATGACAAAATCAATTAATCCCCAGCAGATGATTTAAAATTTACTTAAAAATCACCTTGATTTATCATCTTGCAGGGTTTATCGCCATATGAGAAGAAAAAGTATGTATGGAAAATGCTCTACATTTATATGCTGGGTTATGATGTCGACTTTGGGCATATGGAAACTGTTTCTTTGATATCTGCACCAAAGTATCCCGAGAAACAGGTGAATCCTATATATTTATATTTGATATCCTTAATTATGAAAAGTTGGTGTCTAACATTATCAAGTCAATTATGTGCCCCTGCTTCCTAATTGCCACCCTTTGATCCTTGCTGCAGGTTGGATATATTGTGACATCTTGCTTACTGAACGAGAATAATGATTTTTTAAGGATGGTTATAAATACAGTACACAATGACATTATTGGACGAAATGAGACATTTCAGTGCTTAGCATTGACAATGGTATGGCATTTAGTTTATGTCTGTAGATATGTCTGAAAACTTCCTATTTAGAGAAATTCTGGTACAGTGTATGTGTATATGACTTTGAATATGGAATACCTGATGTCCTACTCCAGTATATTAATGAGCAGCCTATGTTAACTATCCGACACACTTCTTTTAGAAAACAGTATTTATGTCACCTAAAAAAGGATCTTGCGATGCATAAGGATAGCTGGATGCAATAATCATTTTTAAGGAAAAAAAAAAGGAAAGCACTGTCGTCCTGTTCACCCACCTAGCCTGACTGGGCGCTAGCCACTGGTCCCCACTTGACTGCCTAGGGGATTTTTTCCGCGTAGGCAGGAAGACGTTCAGTGCCAGAACCAGTTGCCTGACTTCTGCCTAGGAGAACACTAAATAAACGAAAACTTGAAATCAACACCAAAATTTTGCAGCATTGTGTTTAAGGCCTTTTTTTTTGTTTTAGGTTTCCTTTGCTATTTTATGGCTTCCATTTCCATTTATCGTACTTCATATCCATTTTTATGAATCGTAAAACTTCACACTCTTTATGTGATCTTTAACTAAATCTGTTTCAGGTAGGTAACATTGGTGGTAAAGAATTTTCTGAGTCATTGGCCCCAGATGTCCAGAGACTTCTTGTGAGTGAATGATATTTCAGTAATCTTCTCCTTTCATTGCTTTGGTAGTGTTTAGACTAATGAGTAATGAAACACCTGACTTATCAGATTTCAAGTAGCTATTGGTCTGTAGTTAGAAAGAAGGCTGCTCTGTGCCTTCTGCGTCTTTACCGGAAGAATCCTGATGTTGTGAATATTGATGGCTGGTACGGATATACAATATATGCAGTATTGTTTTTGATTCTACCTAATAAAATTGGCTAACACCATTTCATATTTCAGGTCTGATCGCATGGCTCAACTTCTAGATGAGCGTGATCTTGGTGTGTTGACATCTGTTATGAGCTTTTTTGTTTCTCTTGTATCAAATAATGCTGAAGCATATTGGAATTGCCTTCCAAAGTGTGTAAGAATATTGGAAAGGATGGCAAGAAACCAAGATATTCCACAAGAATACAACTACTATGTAATTCTATCTCCCTGGCTTCAGGTGCTTTTATTTTTATCACGATCTATTGATGCTTGATTCTCCTTCAGCTATGATTGTATATGTATACTCTTGATTTCTGTAACTACTCTCTCGTTTGGGGAAATATAAGGTATAATTTTGACTATGCACAAATATTATGGTCATGATCTATTTGGAATAGAAGTAAGAAAAGGACTTGGATGCTCCGGTATGATTGCTTTGGAAAGATGAGAGAGAATACTTTGTGCGGGTACTAATGAATAAATGTAGCTGGTTGAAAAGAACAGATAGGGATATAGTAGGAAACACCTCATTAAAGACTATATGCAAGCCTTGTATTTCTAGCCAAATCCATCCAAACTATAGGCCTCATATTTTCCAACGGAGGGACCACTTCTCAGCTGCTGTCGGTGCAAATGTTCGATGCCTGATTTTAATGGTATTGTTATGGTCGCCTTTTGCCTTTTATTATGCTTGACAAGGACTCCAATGAGCGGCACTGTTTTAAAGTTGCTCGACTAGTCAAAATGAGTCGTCGACTTGCGACTAGCCCGGCTAGTCAGTGCAGCAAACCTACTTGATGCTGCTGGTTCCACTCACAGAGCTGGTCGATCAACTAAACTCGACTAGCGGAGGCTGGCAAGTTGCTCGACTAGGACAATGGGCCTGCACACAAGCACAGAGAAGGCAAAGAAAGCCCACACCTCTGCTAGTCCGATCCAGTTCAATCCTTCATGGGTTGCAAACCCTAGCTCCAGATGTCACCACCACTGCCTGGTGGAAGTATGCCATCAGACGCTGCCATACTGCCTCACTGCTCAGGCACTCATTTCCTACTACTTCCTCATCGCACTACTCCTATTGTGCAGTTCCGCTGCATCTCCAATCACCGACAGAACACTCTTCCCCTGCTCTTGCAAGCGTGCCTCAGTCTCACTACCTCCTACTCTGCAGCTCTACTGTGTCTTCTGTAGTTGTCTCCATTCATGTTCTGTTATGCCAGAAAAAAATTCTAATCCCTTCTCTGATGCTCTTGCAACCTTGGTGGGAGCAGTATGATGTTATATTTAATTGTTTATAGAAAATTAGAAAGCATAATCGTCGACTAGTCTGACCTAGTCACGGTTAGTCATCAAGTCCGCATCCTAGCCACTCGACTCGACTTTGCGACTCACAAACCTTGATGTGGACATGTGTAAATAGGAGAACAGCATATACAATTACTTTTGTTTAGTTTTATGGTTGTTCCCATGAACCTTCTAGTTTGCAAATGTAGTGATGTAAAGAATCTACTTTGGTTGTAGCTCAGGCAAGGCACGTAATAATGCACAGCTGGTCTTTTACAAGTATATAAGCCAGAAATACAAATTAAGCATTATGTGATGTGAATAAAAAGTAAGCAGCCCAGTAAGTTTATTATTGACACTTAAGGAGCTGTAGTTTGATTTCGGGGTGGTGAAAAACTTTTGTTCTGATTGGTAGTTTTAAGCAGTGAATATGACTTTGGCAGAACATATGATGGCGACTTTCCTGTTAACACCAACCTTAATTATCATTTATCATGTACTACCTGTTTGCTTGTTTGTTTGAAGAAACATGTAGATGCACACATCTAGCTGTTTTGAAGTCATTTTTTTTTCTGCAGGTTAAGACAATGAGAGCTCTTCAATACTTCCCTACCATTGAAGACCCCAGTGCTAGACGAGCTCTGTTTGAGGTACATTTTTGGAAAAGTACGGAAAGCTTTGTTTTTGGTATAATAACTTTTTGGCCTTTTTTTTTGTCTTGCCTACCATTGGGTGGCTCAAGCAGAAAACCATCAGTCTGATTTGCTTTTGAACGAATCTGAATTCTTTTCATTACTCCTTTCTACCTTTTGGAATTGTTTATTAGTTTACTCGAGATATATAAAAATAATTTATGCATTGTGATGATGTCCTTGTCAATCTTTAGGTTTTACAACGCATTTTAATGGGTACTGATGTTGTTAAAAACGTCAATAAGAACAATGCCTCACATGCTGTTCTCTTTGAAGCTCTTTCTCTGGTGAGTTTTTTTTTTTTGAACGGTCGGCAGGAGCTCTGCCTTTTCATTAAAGGGGAAGAAGTACAAACAAGAAGAGAGACGGGGGCAAGGGAGGAAGCCGACTACTCGCTTTCTCTGGTGAGTTAATACTGACTTTTTGGATGAGCATTATTTTGTAGTGTCTAGCAATTTTTATTAGCACTTTGCTCTCATGCATGATGCATCACTCTTATGTTCTCATCCGTTTGATGTGTGTTGATAGTTCTATGTTTCTTTTGTGCAAACAAAGTTTGTCATGCATGCATTACTTCTCCTGATGACAGGTTATGCATCTTGATGCTGAAAAGGAGATGATGTCTCAATGCGTGGCTCTTCTTAGTTCTTGGCAAGTTTATTGCTGTCCGAGAGCCAAATATTAGGTATCTTGGTCTGGTAAGTGGTTAAATGTGTTTCTTGAACATTAGCTTTATGTGATTTTATACTATGTGTTTGGCAATGCTTATGCAAATCAGACCATAAAAGTGAAAATATTACTATAATTCAACAATTTTAGGAAAACATGACTAGGATGCTGTTAGTTACGGATGTACAGGATATAATCAAAAGGCACCAGGCTCAAATAATTACATCTTTGAAGGATCCAGATATCAGGTATTTAAGTCCTTCCCAATATTATCTATAATTACAAGGGAGTTTAATTATTGTTTTAGTGGAAACCACTATTTATCCTATGGGGCACTGGCTTCACTTTTATAGTTACAAACAAACCTAATTTTTATCCAAATGTTTCTATGCTATGTTTTTCGTCTTTTCTTCTTTTCTGAAAGGTATTCACAAGAACTTAGAATCTAGCTACATTTACAAAGTTGATTAAAAATACATAAGTACTATTAAATTGTCCCTATTATAAAATGTCAAGTTCATGTGTTCAAAGTATTCATAAATTTGGTGGTCTCTATTGAAACACCCTACCCCATTCCCCATTCTTTCTCTAAGGATATATTTATGTGTCAAGGTCCTGCATAGCAGAGAGTAGTTGGCATAGGAAGTGCATGGAGGGGGTTGAAAGCTATCATTCTCACTATTAAAGGATGGATATGGATTGTATATTGTTGTGGCCATATCATAAACAGTTTATTTTGATTTCAGTGTGAATCTTAAAATTACTGTCTTGCAGTATTCGAAGGCGCGCTCTTGATTTGTTGTATGGCATGTGTGATGTAACAAATTTTTTTGGAAAAGGAAGATATATTGAACTTTCAAGGACATTACAACGAGGTGATGTAACAAATGCTAAGGAAATTGTTGAGGAGTTATTGCAGGTAACTAATATTATGGTAGTGGCCCTGCAGATGATAAAGTTATAAAGCACATTGCTGGCTTATTATTTGTCCATGAAACCTGGAGTCTTGCTGTTGTATTTCTAAGATTAATTAATTTCTTTCTTTTTTCAGTGTCTTAATACAGCTGAATTTGCAATGCGTGAAGAGCTGTCTCTTAAGGCAGCTATTCTTGCAGAGAAGTTTGCTCCAGATCTTTCATTGTAAGATTTTGGTGATGGAATCAGCCCATTTTCACTGTGGCATTGAACTTGAAACGTATGTATTTACATCTATGAGGTATTTTGCATGCCCATCTAGTAGAAGCTTCTAATATCATCCAATACAGATGTTTACCTAAAATGGGCATAGCCCATGGTTCTCCAGTGAGGCAGTGACCTTGTATTTCTTTATTTGACTCTTGCCCTTCATGTAGGATAACTGTAACTAATAGTTTTGTAGTTCTATCTGAATTTCTTCATTTCGAAATGTCAGCGGGGCTGAGCTTTTGTTTCTGTAGGTATGTTGATGTTATTCTTCAGCTGATAGACAAAGCAGGAGATTTCGTTAGTGATGACATATGGTATCGAGTGGTGCAATTTGTCACCAACAATGAAGATCTGCAGGTTCTTGCATACCTTTTGTTTCACAGCATATTGTCAATTGTCTTTGATGAACCTGACGTTCAACCTGTAATTTTATCAGCCATATGCTACAGCAAAGGCCAGAGAATATCTTGACAAGCCTGCATTGCATGAGACAATGGTCAAGGTATTTTCTCCATCAATATTTTAACTTGTTTGTGCCATGAAGTTTAATATTACATGATCGATAGATGATTTTAGTTTGCAAAAATAATATGCATATAAATACAAATGTAGACCATATCTTTATCCATGATGCCATGTATGCCACCTTGATTGAGCTCGAACGCTCTGTTCTCATTCCACCTGTTTGTTATAAAGGAAACCAGTCTGCCTACCAACTGCTTTCCCCTACTGTGTGTATCATGCTTCGCTTATTTTTGTTTGTCCTTTTTCCCATTATAATAGGTGAGTGCTTACCTTCTAGGGGAGTATGGTCACCTTTTGGCCTGAAGACCTGGTTGTAGTCCTAAGGAGTTGTTTGCCATCATAAATGATGAGCTTCCAACAGTATCGTAAGTTGTAAAAGCGCACCTTTTGAACGCCTTCAATATCTTACTCTGATATTCTTTACCCTCATGAATTTTGCAGGACAAGTACTGTTGCTATTCTTCTCTCAACATATGCAAAGATTTTGATGCACAATCAACCCCTGATGTGGGTCTACTGGAACAAATCTTGACAATATTTCAGAAGAAATAATATACTCTTCTAGCTTGGATGATTTAATAATAGACCCTTCTATGTGTTAAAACATTTTTCTTTCCTTACACAGGTATGAGAGTTACATCGATGTTGAAAGACAGCAGAGAGCAGTTGAGTATTTTGAACTAAGCAGAAAGGGTGCTGCTTTGGCAGATGTTTTGGCCGAGATGCCAAAATTTCCTGAACGTGAGGTAGATCTGCAACCCTGTTAGTTTTATACTTTTATTAGCTCATTTACTTGGTATATCATCTTTTGTTCAGTCTATTCCATTAAAAAGGATTTTTTCTAACAATGGTTTAATCATCAAAATGTAGTCTGCTCTGTTGAAAAAGGCTGAAGATGCGGAAGTTGACACAGCAGAGCAGAGTGCTATAAAACTACGAAGGCAGCAACAAACATCCAATGCTCTTGTTGTATCTGATCAGCCCCCAGTAAATGGATCCGCGCCGGCAGCTAATCATCTCACTCTTGTGAAGATGCCAAGTCAAAATATTGTGGAAGTATGCTACCTTCTTCTCACTTGCAAAACAGATTGGACATAATTCATGAGTTTGATTAAGTGAATATTTATGCTATTTAGGAGACCAATGTTGCTTATGAAGAGACTTTGGTAGAAGCTCCGAAAGAAAACGGGACTCCCGTTGAAGCGGAGAACAAAGTCGAGAACACTGCCGAGGCCAACATCGATCTCATCCTGCTTCTCAAGCAGACCTCCTTGCAGATCTTTTGGGTCCTCTTGCGATAGAGGGTCCACCTGTAGCTGTAGAGCAAAGCTCTGTCCAAGGATTGGAGGCAGTTCAAAGTTCAGTAAGTGACCTGGCACTAGCGACCCTTGAGGACCAATCCAACTCAGTTCAGGTATAACTGTACTTTCTCATAGTATTAAATAGTATTAATGCATTTTTATCTGGAAATTATACAGATTTATTCACATCTGAGTGGCTGTATAAGCAGAATATGCTGTGCTGATAGCTTTCTTTTTTCATATGGGGGGATGTTATCCCATTGACCAACTCTGGTCTATGCAGCCAATTGTCAATGTTGAGGAGAAGTTTCATGTACTGTGCTCAAAGGACAGTGGAGTACTATATGAGGATCCTCACATTCAGGTTTGCATAAGTCAATAGTTTTGCATCATCATAATCAGACATGTATGTTTTTCCCTAGATCTGCTTTGCTTTAACCTTTGGTGTGAATTTATTTTTCCTACCAGATTGGTTTAAAAGCGGAATGGCGTGCCCATCATGGTAGCCTTGTTCTTTTCCTGGGGAACAAAAATACTTCACCTCTTGTATCCGTGGGGGCTTTGATTTTGCCTCCTAGCCATTTAAAAATGGAACTCTCATCTGTTCCTGATACTATTCCTCCAAGAGCACAGGTAACAAGTAATGTGGTATAATGCTCACATTCTTTTCGTGTTCTCTTTTCTGATTTCGTTTGATCATATTGTTTTGTTCTCTAGGTGCAAATTCCACTAGAGGTCGTGAATCTCCGCACGAGTAGAGATACTGCTGTTCTTGATTTCTCCTATAAATTTGGAACTGCACCGGTGATTGTCTTGTGTCATCATGTTCTTCTGAGTGTCTAGATATGCACTTTTTTTTTTTCATAAGGTAACAGCTGTGTTTATCGTTTTCTTATCCAGGTGAATGTCAAACTTCGACTTCCTATTGTATTGAATAAATTCTTGCAACCTATAACTCTTTCCCCTGAAGAATTTTTCCCTCGGTGGAAAGCATTGACTCTTCATTCTCTGAAGGTTCAAGAAGTGGTAAGGTTTCACTTGTTATTGAACTGCAGAGGAATGGAATATGTTTCCTACGCAACCTAGAAGAAATATGTTCACCGGCACTACTGGAATAGTAGTTGCTGTATCAGTATTTCTAATGGCACTTTGTTATGTGAACAAACAGGTTAAAGGTGTAAAACCATTAACTCTTCCTGAGATGGCTAATCTTTTCATGAGTCTTCATCTGGCTGTTACTCCTGGACTTGTATGTTGCATACTTTTTCTCCATGTATTTAATTTTTCTATTTCAAATTATTGAATATCATCTTTTCAGGACAACAATCCAAACAATCTAGTGGCATGCACTACATTCTATTCTGAAACAACCCGTGCCATGCTTTGTCTGGTAAGTATGATGATTAACTTTCCTTTTATGTATAAATTGTGTTGTTGGAGTGCAGGTATGCTATCTGATTTTAGTTCTGAACTATCTTGGCATCATGTCTTCCAAATAAATAAATTTGGCTCACCCAATATTTCTCTACAAGTAAGAGTAAATAACTCAACAAGATGCCTTTGGGTGCCAAGGCAACTTATGAGTTATGAATGATGAAATTTCCTAGTACAACCCTTGTAATTATATTACCAGGTCTATTTCGACTTGACAAAGAGAAACCCATTAGAATATTCTCCAGGTGGCCCCATTATTGTGTAAACACTTGCCTCTTAGGGACGCACACTCCTTGAAGTAGCCAGCATAATGGATAGTAACATGCAATAAATAAATGTTGCATCTGAATATTTTCGCTCATGAGCTGATCTGCAGCTTGGAGAATTTTCAGTTTGTTATCATTTCTTAAACAAGGCATTAGTGCCTCTTTGCCAGTTAATTAGATTGGTCTGTAAGCCTAACAAATGATCTGTAATCCTGTGAATATAAGTTTTCAAATTTCTTGTTATTTGTGCCTCTCCTTACATGCAAATGCTACGCAAGCATAATGTTATAAATTATGATTTTCCATTTAGATGTACCTTAAGGTTTCTTACTGGATGATTGTCACATTGTTTTGCCAATACGCTTGACCATTTGCAGGTCAGAGTGGAAACAGACCCACAAGACAGAACTCAAATCTGGCTAACAGTTGCTTCAGGAGATCAATATTTGACATTCGAGTATGGCTTCGTCCTTCAATTGTAGTTTGTTGTTTACGAGTACGAGAAACATATGCTGATAATCCAGGAATTTTGCCAATCAGGTTGAAAGAGTTCATCAAGGAATATTTAATCGATATCCCACGGGCGCAAGTACCTCACAAGTACCCTCGCCGCTTGTTCCTGCTTCAGTGCAGCTACAGTTGCCTGCATCAGCACCTGCAGCATATAACGACCCTGGTGCCATGCTAACTGGGTTGTTATGAGAAGTGGAATACAAATGGCATCTTGATGTACATGACGGTTGTTTAATCTGAGGATCCAACATCTCCACAATCACCTTGCTTCCAAGGCGGCAGTGGTTGAAGATGAATGATGACGCAAGGGCTGGCGGAGTAGTCCTCAGTTTGATTCTTGACCGGGAAAGCAGTAGATTCTTTTGGGGCGTTGTAAGGCTCCTACATGGAGCAATTGCCTTTTGCATAGCGTGTAATCTTCATTTGTTCACTTCCCCCTCGTCTGTATACTGACATTGCCCTAGGTCTGGTGGCGAATATGAGTAGTTTTGTGTGTTTATATGAGGTGCTAGGTTTTCCACCACCAAGCCGATTGTAAAGTTGCCATGATGCGCATTGCATTACGATTTTACATACCAATAAGGTTTGAATAGGTTAAAAAGGAGGTTGATAGGTTCTGTTCTCTCATCAGCAACGTGTGGTTGCAAAATTCATGGTTTGGAATAGTCCGGAGACATGGTCTTTTTCCCCTGATGTTTAGTGAATGGTTCAAGTGTTGGACCTACAAAACTGGCATGTTAGATTGGAATGAAGGAGCTGCGGTTTTGTGAAATTCCAAGGTACAAGTGGCGAGTGTGTGTGTGTTTTTGTGGTGTGGTGGGGATGGCACTTTGGAAGCCCAAGCGACAAGTCGCCCAGCAGAGGACCACTCTCATATGAGGCCGAGGTTAGGCCAAGTTCTTGGGACAGCACAGTGCAGCAACACATGAGGGAGTGATACAGTTATTGGAGCTGTACAATATAATGTCGATGTGTGGTAGTACTACGCGAACTCTGATTGGTCTGGTCAGAAAAGATATGGTAGCAATGGTAGGCAGCGCCGGCAGGTGGTTTGGGCTTCATATTGAGGTTTTGCTTTGGTAGGCATGAGACAAGTGTTGTGGATACTCTCCAGTCGCCATGCCATGCTGATGTTGGCCTGGTAAGGGGATTCTCTGCCTTGTCACTGCACGTGGACAAGTGAAGAGCGCTCCACTTCCGCTGTTTGATGAGCCAACAAAAAATGAGCTTCCGCTTTCGTATCAAAGATGTAGCATAACACTTGAAAACAATAAAAAATAAGTCTAAAAATATAAAATTGTTTATCTTTTCTACAAAGTTAAACCATTTTAAATTCATAGGAAAGACAAATAATTGTGTATGTTTGGTTTATTTTTCATGGTTTCAAAGTCTACCTTCGTTACAACGAAAAAATATATTTAAAATATCAAAGCATTTGATTTTTTAGCTAAGTTAATTTGTTAAGTCGTTAATCTGTTAAACCGAAAAGAAAACAACACTAAAAAAAGAACACACTTCCCTCCACTGCCATGACGAAATCCGTAGGAAAAAAAAAAGAGACGACACAGGGCCTCCACGTCTCACTGCCCTCAACCCCAACCTCGGGCTTGGCAGGGGAGCCCTCCTGCCATTCCTCGAGCGATGGATCCCAGTCATCCAAGTCGCCGCACTCATCGAACTCAAGGTCTAGGACCTCGTTGTCGTTCGGAACCTCAGGCATGTCCGAGGGAGCAGACTCCTGAGGGTTGCTCATGGGCCCCACAGTGGGCGCCAGCTGTCGGTGTCTGGGAAACGCGCCTCCTGCGGGCCGCAGATCCTCGGACCGGCAGACGAATTTGTAGTTGGTGTGAGACCCAACAACAACCCTTCTCAGCAGCTGCGGGGCGCGACGGCTAAGCTCCGCAGGGGGGAGGCTCAGGCCGCGCTGTCTTCCCGGACAGTGACTGGTGCGACCTCTCGACTCGGGTACGACACGAGGAGGGTGGCAGGAGATGGAGGGAAGAACGGATGCAAACGAGGAAAACAAAGGCAAAGCAACTCAAAAGAAAGGAAAAACAAGCGAGACACCGAGTGTTTTTACCCTGGTTCGAGTCCCCACTGTCGGGCAATAGCTCTACGTCCAGCTCTCGTTGATTGAAGGTGGAAAACAGTACAGGGTGCCGAGACCGGGCTTGGCGTCGCCGAGCTCAGCCTTACAGGAGTGCTTGGGGCACTAAAGTGGCTAGCTACCGCTCACCTACTGCTACTACTGCAGCTACTGATTACAAGTGGGGAGTAATTTCTATGTCTGGAGAGGCTTCTCGGGATCAAAACTTCTGTGTCTCCCGGGACTTGGTCGTTATGTGAGGCAGGCTTCTCCTTTTATACGGGCTGCTCGGAGTTGATTCCGTGGGTACCGCGCCTTCCATGCTTTGTCCATCTCTAGTGGCGGCGCCCTTGTCGTGATACCGGGCTCCGTCCTGTTCTGTGGCGCCCGCGTATTCTTCTCCCGGGCTGCAGACAGCCCGAGAGGCGTACTCCTCGCCTTGTCTTGCGGGGGAAGACTCCCTGGCTTTGGTGGAGTACGGGGGGAATTCTTAGTGGGCAAGCCGTGACGCGCAGGTCCGGTCTAAATCGTCCTCAGGGGCTGAAAGGATCTACGACCTAGAGGGGGGTGAATAGGACGGTTTTTAATTTCTTTTTCTTGATTTAATTATCAAATTAAATGACCAAACCTATAGCCAAGTCCTAGAACTAACTAAGAGTACGAACTAGCGGAAACTAATCGAAACGAGATAGCCGAAGCGACAAGAAAGGAAATGCCGAAAGTAAATGCGTAAGTAAATGGGAGACACGGGATTTTTTACTAGGTTCGGTGCAAGCACCTACTCCTAGATGCCGAAGCTATCCGAGGATAGCCGGGACTCTCTCGTCCCTAGCCGGCAACTTACTCACGAGGTTTTAGGGCTTTCCTCGAACCCGTACACCGAGGCCGGACTCCCTCACAAGGAGAGGGCTATTCCGACACCCCGACGCCTAGCAAGGCGCCGACCTCCGCTCGAGAGGTATTTGGTACAAGCTTGTTCTTCGGGAGCCTACGGCTTGTCGCGGAACCGTCGAAGACTCCAAGCTTGGTGGTGACGTCGGCAACGTGGTGGCTCGCTCGCCCGAAGTTGACGTCCTTCACTGCTTCCCTCGGACTTCGACTTCGACGAAGTGGAAGCACCCGGCTCCTCGCCGGATGACCCCGCCTGAGGCGAGGGTTTCGTTGGTGTAGTGGTACGGTCGGTTAAGTGGTACAATCTTGTCGAAGAGGTACACTTGGCGGCGGCTTGAACGAAGAAGCACAGGCACGGTGGTGGAGGACTCAATGTCCGGCGGGAAGACCCCAAGAGCACTCAACTCAAAGACCGGATGACCCCAAGAACACACCTCACCACCCCGAAATGACCATGCCAAGAACCCTCTCCAAAACACCCCAAAAGCCAAGTAAATACATGGGAAACCGGGGCAAAACCAAGGGGAAACCTAGAGGGAGGAAGGGGAACCACCCCTCTTACCTTCTCTCTCTCTCCCTCTCTCTCTCAAACCCTACCTAGGAGGATGCCATGGGAGGGCAAACCCTAGGAGAGGAGCTCTCTCGAGAACACAAGTGTCGGGGATAGAATTACGGCCCATTGCCATGGCCCACTCCCTGACGGCCTATTCGAACAGCCTACTAGGGCCCAGCTCCCTAGAAGGTTCTATCTGGCCCATATGTGCCTTGCCGAACAGCCTCCCGGCTAGCACAGTGCGTAATGGTTAAGGGATCCTGTTTGAGTCCGTCTCGAACAAGAGTTCTGCGCGACTACGTGAAGACCCGGACGTTGGTTTCCCGGATTGGATTAGGAGTCGTGATCCCCAAGACTTGGAGAGTATCTTATCTACCGAAGGTTGTATTTGGCATGTATGAGTTCGTTACGATCTCGTAGTTAGCCCGGCCCGATATTCCTTGGTAGGTCGGTTTGCTCTGCACTATATAAACAAGGCCCCTACGACGTGTAGAGGGGACTTGACCTAGCTTTTAGCATCTGGTAGACACCTGATCATAGCACATTGCTTCCTGCACACCATAATCTCGCCGAGACTTGTTCGTCTCGTTGAGCTACCTCTTGTATTCATCTCTGATATATAAGAAAGGCTGGACGTAGGGCTATTATCTCTCCCGAGAGGCCTGAACCAGGATAAAAACCCCTGTCTCCTGTTCGTTGCTGTTCGTGGTTGTTCGGCGTGTCTCCTATCTCCTCTTTGAAGAACCTTGGTTGACTTGGGTCGATATCCCAACCGTCGACAGATAGCTAATTCTGTTATGCTGTTACATGTCATGCAAGTGCTGATCTTCTAATTTCATGGAGATAGATCATATCCTCGGAAACTTCCTTGGAGCTCAAGGCGCACGTAACCCGAGTGGTCTCTATCCTTGGTCGGCCGACTTGGATCGCCCCCTATCTGCTCCCTTATGGGCCTTCTAGAGGATAC
>SPJY01003964.1:68782-89799 GCA_005191435.1 Raddia distichophylla
GTCTTTATATCGCCAACAATTGACACACAGAATTGAAGAAGTTCCAAATTAAATCAGCGAATTGATTAAAGCAAAGTTAAAACTCTATCCTTCTACCATTGACATCTCATTAATGATATCTTTTCCATTTGAAGCTCCATTGTACTCTACTGAGCATGTTCTCAAGATGGGATTTGCCATCTAAAACTTCATTGTAGTGGTCCTGAGCATACTAAAAGGCTATTGAATTCTACGTTAGCACTTAATTAGAAACTAAAATGGAATTTACTAACATGAACTTCAGATAAAAGGTACTAACATTCATGTTCATACAAAAGTGAATGCTACTATTCGTCGTCAATTTCATTTACAAAAGGTGGAATGCCTAGTATGTCCAGGTGAAGTGTCATATATACAAGGATATGCTGAATGCTACCATCAACATCATTTACAAAATATAATATGCTATTAAATTTTAATGGTCTTCGCTACCATCTACATCATTTACAAAATATAATATGCTATTAAATATTAATGTAATTATGCATATTAATAAATCAGAGTAAATATGTGTGCACAAATAATACCATTGGTTCTTTCTTCCTATTTTTTTGCTAGTTTCTCAACCCAATTCATTATCCTCTTTGATCTACCCTTTCTTGTCTCATTTTTTAATAAGTCTAATAGCATGTTGCATACTGTAAGATGGTATTGGTGTGACATTTGTGTTAGAGTTAATCTCGGACTAATCAGTCCGTACGATCATTAATGGACCTTTTAGCCCAATCCTTAAGAAGAGTCCTGATCGAGGACACCAGAACTCTATCTCTAACTGGTTTCGGCCCCTGAGGCACATCATAGCATATAATGGGAGGCAGGGGCAGGGCCTTTTAGCCCAATCGCGTCATTAGCCCTAAGCCTCTCTACAACCCTAACCCGATCCCGTGGGATCGTGCCGGAGCCTTCGGGAAGGCCGTTTACCGCAATCTACTGCTGGTCAGATGCCGCATCGAGGATCTAAAGGGTACATGCTACTTCCATACGTCTCCCGACGTCATCTACAGCTAATCGTCACCAATACAAATGGAATTCCCTAATCAAGGTCAGTACTAATGTGTTTTGCTGCTATTTGTGTTCATGTGATTGGGAAGCTAAGTAATTAAGTGTCAAATAAGTTATAACAATTGGTATCAGAGCAATCTTGCCCTAATCCTTGAACCATAAAGACCTAGCTAATCTTGATAAGGTATCGGGTTAATCTAATTAGACTCTTGATTAGAACCCTAATCCTATTTAAGTTCTTGTTTCAGCTTTAGATTAATGTTGTTAATGTACGGTTCTATTAGTGCTACGCTCGGATGTTCTCAGATTATAGCCATGATCAATCTGATTAGAAAAATCCTCAATTAGGATAAGCACAGAGCCTAATTAGGATTTGATCACGATTAGGCCTAAGTTTATACGTGCTGTTTTTGTTTTCGGGACACGGTTTTGATTTTTTTTATCATGGCTACGCATTAATCAATATGGAGAATACAGCAAGACAAGAACCCTAACGATGCCTAGTCTCGAACTAAATTTGGATTAGTGATGTGCTTGCATCTAACTAACCCTTAATAATTATGTTCGGCAAACACTAAAATCTCTTTTGATTAGTCTCAGATTAGCCAATATAAGTGTTCCTTTGGGTTGGTCTCAATTAAGGTTTGGTTAATCATACCTAATACGTTTTGATTAGCCCTAAGAGTTTATGATGAAAGATTTAATTAGTTCTAACGTTTTGATCAAGCGGCAAATTATGATGATGGTATTTAATTAGCTTCTAATTGATCTCGGCTTAATGTTTACTGCTTATTATGCCATCTTAATGTTTTGCTGAAAATTAAGCTAATCAAATTCTAATTAGTTTCGGTTTAACTTAACTGCTTATCTTTAGATCGGATTACAAAAACAAAATTAGCATTAGTACTAATGAATCCTATGTTTAAACCCTAAGTTGCTCCCTGTTGATCATTGTTGGGCTCGGATTAGTATCTTTTGGTCTCAGTTAGCAATAATGAGATGAGATGCTGGATTATTAACCTAAAAGCAAAATCCTCAAATCCTTGCAATACCGAAACACTAATTTTCAATTAAAACAAATCTGAGAGAAATTTCGATTCAAAATTTGGCAAAGAGGCATTAGAAAATCCCCAATTAGCCTTTGGGGTCATGAATCGGCAAAATCCCAAAATCACCGAAACCCTAATCATGGCATTCCTAACCCTAACCCCAAATAAGTTATAACAATTTGAGTGCTGAATGCACCGGCGGATCCACCGGGTTGCTAGGGTGGTCCAGGGACCACCCTAGGATCCGCAACCTGGCCCATTAATTACCCTCACCCGGCCCACTCGGTCATGCTGCAAAAAGGGCCCATTGATCTCTATTGTCGTGTTTGTAGAATTGTTAAAATCGATCTCAGTTCCTAAGAAAAGAAAGGAGGAAGGCAAGGAGCAGCAGGGAACATCGGCCAAGGACTAAGCCACTAAGATCAAGATTTCTAGCCTCTTTTGTGTTTGATTAATGCATTTATATTGTCGATTCGGTCTAGAGTAGCTAGAACGAGTAACAATGGTGGTAATATGCCTATAACAGGTTCTCTAAATTTTTGGGAGTTATCCATCAAGAATTGGACCTCGGCTATACTACGGAAGTTGTAGGTCTTGTTTTTATCATTTCATAGAGTGCATGAACGCAAAAAAAGAATATGCAGGCTGAAAATTATGGTTTTTTCCGTCTTGTTGTCCAAACTAAGTTGTATGTACAACTTACATCTTAGGTTTCATCTATGTTCTTTGAGTTTCAGTGCCTGGTCCTACAATGAAAAAATTCAGCGACGCCATTAGTTTTTCATAGAGTCCTAGAACACATGAATTGGATCTATGTTTTATATGTTGTGGCCATTTAAGTGAAGCTGTGAGGTGTCGACAACATCAAGTTGGACCACCCTAACCTAAAATCCTGGATCCGCCACTGGCTGAATGGTACTGTTGGTAGAACGCAGTTGGATAGATAATTTCTTCTACTTGTTTTGCTAATGCTACCAAGTAAATTTGCAAGCAATAAAGATGACTCTTCAAACTCAGCTATTTGGGAGGCCATGGAAATGAACCTATGTATGTGAAGAAAGCTGGTAGCAACGTGTAGCTTCTGAGTTGGTGTCCTCCAAAACATTTTTGGCATCATTATCATAATACCTGTGCTAAACTAGTGCACACTGTGCCTCCCTAGTCCATCTCTTTAAAGACTGGTTATCATAAACATTTGTATTGTTCTGGTGATTGCTTAGGAAGTTGCTCGCCTGCCGCCCTAGGAAAAAGGTAGAGAGCCGTCGGATTCCTCTCCCTCTCACCCTCCAAACTCTGCAATCAGGCTCAGGCACTGATCACTCACTCTGTTCGCTGCAAAATGATATCCTGTGTTGAAGTTTTTCTACTTCGATACATGTACTTGCAGGCTTGCAGCGGAAGGTGATCGCCATTGGTCACAGCATTGCCCATTCACCCTTGGCTTTGACAGCCATGAAGAATTGCATAACTAGTTTAGCCCTGCCGTCATTGATGGAACTACATTAGATTCCAATTACAAATTTCGTGCTCGACTCGACTAGTCAAGTCCGCACTGCGTTTTTCACCGATGGAACCATTCGTTTTTGTCAGTTTCGCATTCTGAAGTGCACGAGCGGCGAGGCAGGTATCCCCATGTTTTGTGTTGATTCCTTTAAAGAACCACCGGTTCGCGTCATTTACATAACTAGTCTGGTCCTTTCCTTGTTGATTTCTGGTACCGTGAGATTATAAAAGTTCAAGTTTAGTTATGTGTAATGTTTTTAGATGCTCTTTTTCATTCTGTATTTCTGTGTATTATCGAAATAGATGGTTCGGGCCTTGGAAGCAGTCTCTAGCACTGCAGCTTTCTTCCTCTCTTCAATTTGTGTTCTTGGACCCAACCATGCGTTTGTCAGCACCAGAAGGCCGATACGGTATAAGTGCTCTAACAGCTCAAGCGGTCTCTGCAAAAACATCGTATATGAACTTGAAAAGCATGAAAGTTGTGTAGTCTGTCGAAGATCAGTGGATGCTTAATGTTCATAATCACTACTTTCTTTTTGTCCATAGTAATAAGAAGTTTTTTTTTGAAGGGGTTGTCTAGACGGCTGCCCATCTATTGATAGAAGAAATGACAAACAAATACAGAAGAGGAAGTACCAAAATAAAGGGTAAAAAAAAGAAAAGAGAAAAAGAAAGAATCAGAGAAAAGATAAGTAATTAAGGAAGACAGGAGCTAGACACGTCGCATCTTTGATGAGGGCGCAAAGATTAGCCGGCGATCTTTCCGAGTCTTGTAACAGAGACCAAGAAGTCTTCTCTTTTGACCATCAGTTGTTAGTTTGTGGAACTGAGTGTTAGAAGTTCAATAGTCGAGGATTACTTTGATTAGCTTAGTATTTACCTTTAAACCATTGGTGATCATTTACATTAGCTGGTGACAGTCGTAAAGATTGAAAATGGTCGCCCACCTTATTCTTATGGGCGGTCTATAAGCTATCTCTCATGGCAAAAGTTAGATTTCAAGTATCGATGTCTTGATCAAGTACTGAATCTGAGTATAAATCTATTGCTAACACTATGGCTGAACTGACATAGTTTCAGTCACTACTGAAAGAGTTCGGGTTCTATCAACCGAGACCACAAGTGCTATGGTGTGGTGACTTAAGCGTCACTTAATTTTTTATGGGTTAATCCGTTTTTCATGCACATACAATGCATGTAGAAGTGGATTTTCATTTCATGAGAGAAAGGGGTGGCGCCAAAGATGTTGAATGTTCGATTCATATCAACTTTATATCAAATTGAAGACATATTCACCAAGCCATTGCCGTTGCAATCATTCCAGCGTATCAGTTGCATGTTCTCGTTAGCTTATGTTATTTTACTTTTCTCTCGTTAGCCAAGTGTATTTTGTTTGATTTGTGTTTTAGAGCCATTAGAAAAGTCTTTTATATAGGAAAAAAATAGATTCAAAATAAAATCATTTATAAATAAGCAAAGATAAGTAAATTAACAAATATGTCAAATAATTTGTTATACAACAGTTAGGATTGAGGGAGAATTTGATTATAAAATGCAAAAAAATGCCAGATAAAATAAAAAATTGAAAATTGAAAACTATAAAAATGGTTGGTTAGGATTTTACATGAATTATAAAATTTGTTTCATATAATTTGAACACTATATGAAATCAATATGAAATTCGAAAAATAAAAATGAACTAAAAATAAAAAAGGCGTTTGCACTGGCTGGCGTTGCTAGCAACCGCTCTAGAAAGGCATATTTGGCGTTGGCAAAGGCAAATTTGGCGTTGGTGGCCAAATCGCTCACCATCTGTTGGCAGCAACGAACATTTTAAAAATTTGGCATGGCAATTTTTTTGCCTTTTTGTCTTTAGATTGTCGTGATCCAAACAGCAACCAAATCTTGAGGGCATCCTTTATTTGGCATGGCAAACCATGGCTTTGAACCAAACAGCCCCTATAATAGGTTGACGATATATTCACCAAGCCATTGCCGTTGCAATCATTCCAGCGTATCAGTTGCATGTTCTCCTTAGCTTATCTTATTTTACTTTTTGCTTATCTACCTTATTTTTTTAGAACCTTTTAAGACAAAATCAAAGAGCCGAGTGTACTTTGTTTGCTTTGTGTTTTAGAGCCCTTAGAAAAGTCTTTTATATAGAAAAAAATAGATTCAAAATAAAATCATTTATAAATAAGCAAAGATTAGTAAATTAACAAATACGTCAAATATTTTTTTATACAACAGTTAGGATTGAGGGAGAATGTTTAAGTTCAGAACTTTCAAAGTTAGCAGCGCTAGCAACGGATTCTGTTGTATTGTCCGTTGGTTATTGTAGATTAGCCAGCCGTTATTATAGGCTTTATCTCATTGTATCCAGGATATGTAACATCTCCCTCTGTTTTACATCACCTCATATATTTGGAATACAATCCCCTGAGGGCAGCTATTGAAAAAGACTTTTCTTTACAGGCGCATGAGTGAATTATAAATAACTAGTTAAGTTCTTACAGACTTTGTAATAGTGCTAGTCGTTCATATGTCAAGTCTCAACTCCCTAGCTTGCAAAGAGTTGTGTTCTGCACCTACAAACTGACAGGATGCATCTGCATGGTTTATGCATGGGTCACAACTGATGCGTCAGCAGCATGCTTGCAACCGGTGTATTTTCATATTTTATCTTGTTTGTGCTGCAACCATTCTTTTATACTGGTTATTGTCTCGAACTCAAGTGATAGTTTTGCTGCTGAAGTAGCTATATATATAGTCGAGTATCTGAACTGAATGCCTCGCATTGAATGCATTTATCTATGATTGTCCTCTTCTTTTTGAATGCCAGCTTGCAGGATGGTATATGTATGCTAGCTGTTGGTGGATTGAACCACTGCTCAATGCATTATGATCATTAGTACTATGGCCTATTGGAATATAAAAGATCAAGGTGGAAGCTCAGTTCATAAGGAAATAGATAAATTGGGCTTCGGATGTCTCGCCACCAAAACGAGACAATTTTGGCCTGGGATGCGTTAGGAAGGGGAATTTGGCCGTGTTGCTGCCTTGGACTCTTTATGGTGGGTATCATGCACTCACTAGTCACTCTCGCTGTTCTTGGATAAAGAGAATTTTGTGCCAAATACTTCTCTCTAGACCGTGTCCGCACCGCCGCACGTGCGGAATACAACGAGTCAATGATACGTAGCTATCATATGTTCTGATATAATCGAGGTCACATTGTTAATACTCTTCTGTCATATCGTAAAACTATCTTACAATAAGAGATTCTTTATGTTACACTAAATAAATTTGAACATTTATTTCTCATATATTATATATAGAGAGAGAGTTGGGATACCACTTGTTAGGAATTTATGCCAATGCAAGATCACGAACGATAACAAGAGACACAATGTTTGGTAACGCGGTTCAGGTTTCGCCTACATCTGCGGGCTTTGATTATGGGCGCTCCTCTCCAAACCATAATACCGCAGCATACCGGCTAATCTGGTCACGACCACATGTCGGCCACTGACCTACTCTTGCCTATGCTACTATTATGAAGTCGTTGACCTGGTTACACCAGGGTTGCCTCTCTTTATATAGTGGAGGCCTGGGTAAAGTCCAACTCAAACTTTAAACCAACCCTGCATATTACAGCACATAGTTTATGTAAACTACTTGCACATATATTCAACATAAAACCTAACAGACCGATCATCGGTGTTCGGTGCCTCTCAGTCGTCTGATTAAGCCATGTGGGCTGCCCACGTCGCTCCCCTTCCCACGTGTGGCCACCCTGTCCATCCGATCAAGGGAATGCATGATGCATCATGTCCACGCCCCATTCTCTCATTCCCAACTCTCTCTTCTCCTCTCTCACTTTTCCTCTCCTCCCCGTAGTGGACTTTCTCTCTTCTCCCCTCTCTCTCCCTCTCTCTCTCTTACTTTTCCTCTCCTCCACATGGTGGATTCGCTTGAACCCTAGCCGAGCATATTCTGACAACACTCTCAGTTTTCAACAAATTTGATGTTTATGAAGTTGAAGGTTCCTCTTGAAATGATTGGACTTAACTCAAGAAGTGAAGGCAAGTTAATTTTTTTGGAGAAAATGACGCCTTAGTTTGAGACAATATTGTGTCAGTCCTAAATAGTCATGCAGTACAAGTTACTGACAGATGTTCAGAGCATCCCCAACAATCACTATATACTACCCTGTAAAACACTGTTCATTGACACATGAATAATGTTTTACAGGATGGTTTAGAGGTACGGTTGGTGATGCTTTCAACGCTGATACATGATAAATTTCATCATGTACTCCCTAAGTTCCTAATGTTACCATGTCCTAGAACCATGGCTTCGACAATGTCAGATTCTTTGACTGTTTTTTTTTTCTTGAATAACTGACGATTTCAAGGGGAAACTTCGGTACTGACCAATTAGTCACTCCATACAAGATCAAAAATAGAATTCTATGAACAGTAAAGAATGGTTTACAAATAAAAATTTCGTTTAAGTTCAAAACTGACAAAATCGATGCTACTGTTGACTATATAACCTTGGTTCACACAAGCTCATAACTCATAACGCTGAATGAATTTCTCAACTTCCACAGCATAGGCTATTGGGCTACTCGGCTTTTCGTCAATTTGCTAACACGCCAGCTAATTCACGCTCGTAACCACATACAACACCATGCACGTATGATTTTTTTATACCACACGTTTATTTTGTTATTTTTGGTCCAGTATTAATTTTTTAAAGCCGCTTATGGTGTCTCATGAATTTATTTTATAACAGGAAAATAGTCATTATCATAATTTATTTATTTTAAGTACATTTGACAAAATTGGTGTCAACAGTTGATTATGTTAATGCTAGGTATCTGTTGGATCCAGATACTAGTAAATTACCAACTGAATACGTATTCCTATGTGGTGGGATAACAATGTCTTTAAATTCATTAAAACAGACATTTGTGTCAACATTGACAAACACTCAAAAATAATTGCATTGAATGATCATCTCATTAATGTGCACGGTAATAAATATGATAAAACATGCAGCTGAATTGAATATTGTGAATTAAATGTTGAGCAAACCATGAATATCTTAAAGATAATGCAACATTCATGTGTAGCATAAATGAATGAGAATTTGAATAGCAGTCTTATGAAGCATATCAATGTTAAGTTCTTTTATACTAATGGAATGCATAAGTTGATCGAATAAAAAATTTCATGCTAAGTCATACTGCTAGTCACTATACTCATCTACCATTGAAAAAGCGTTGAAGACATTGAAATAATGAAGGTTAGAGAAGTGTTGAATTTAGGGTGAGATACTTCACGTACTCTGAATTAAAGGTTAGGAAAAACAGTCTGAGTACAAAATTGATCAAGTAGATCATATGCAATATGTGGAATACATGGCTCCAGGTATCTACATGGCGGGCCGCGAAGACCACCTAATAGGGGATGGGCTGAGCCGGCTACATACGCATGGGTGTTATCCGGACTGTTATCTACCTTGTACGACAAGGAAAGGATAAAAATAGAAATCGATCCTGAATAGGGAAGATTCAATTATGATCTCAGATAATTACGTGTCCGGCAAGAAATGATAGAAATAGGAATCCTACCTCGTAACCGACTAGGACTCTACTTTGTAACCCTACCCCCACGCTATATAAGGCGGGCAGGGGAATCTGGCTTGGTAAGAACAGATCACCAGATCATATCATCATAATTACAGAGCACAATATTAGGGTATTACCTCCACTGCGAGGGCCTGAACATATATACACCCTTGTCTTGTGTTACCAGTGAGTTTGGATCCAGCGCCTAGCCCCATAAATTATATTGCCGATAACAAACGTTGGTAGTTGGCACGCCAAGTAGGAGAAGCGTCAAGATTAATCTCATCAAGTTCGATGGTAGCACTCATCAGAATCATCCTCACCTACACCCCCAGCCATGCTTTCCGCTTCGGGGGCTTAGACTTTATCACCGACGACTCCGACAAGCTCGCTCTCTCGAAATCGGACCAGATCTCATCTGAGGGTAACTTCAACAACAACCAGCCGGAACTCTCGTTCGGGTTGGAAAATGCCACCGCTGCTTGCCAACAAATAATGCGTAGGGGGCTCAAGCCCATCCACTTGTACACGAACCAGATCTAATCTAGGAGGGACGTTAACAACACTTCACTTAGGCTCTCATTCAGGTTGGGGAATGTTGCTGCCTCTTCTCAACAGATGGTGCACCAGGGGCTTAGTTTCCAACCTGGAGATGGTGAGGACTCGACAAAGATCGAATCTCAGATGGTAGGAGTCATCTGCACCAAATCACTCGGATTCGACGATCAAGCCGACTTGTCTCACCCTTACTCCTCCGGTTCGAAGCCCGAGTCAGATAGCAACACAGGAAGTTGTTTTGATTTTCGTGGGGTGTACGAAATTGAAGACCAGAGAACTGAATCCCAGCACCATCAGGGTGAAGAACAGTGGAGGCAGATCGCCTTCATCGTGAAGAAGCGTGTGCTCGGCCTCTCCGTGTCAGAGCCCACGACATCAATAAAGACATCTTGCAAGCAAGGATGGGGGACCATACTGTTTTCCACACCCTGCAGTAGAACATCGTTGCCTCCAAGACTCTTCACGACAATCTGGGTCCGCTGATTGAAGCCAACAGCCCCGCCATGCCGATTGTGGCCCTTATCAGGGCATTGGTGATGGCAGCTGCAATTCAGCACAACCAAGTGGAACTGGTCAGAATAGCGCACTCTAACACTCGGACTGCCAGTAGTCGGACACAACATAGTCGGAACGAATCTCATCACGGTGGGGACGCTCGCCAAAACCATAACAACAACCTCCTCTAGGACCTCAATGCCAGGCGACGGGAGAAAGAAGAGGATAAGTGGCGCCGGTGCAACGACTACAGCGAGCGCTTCGGCATCAACCATGACCGCTATGGTGGCCATGACGACCATCGCGACGGTCACAGAGATTGTGAAGAAGGCCGGCACGACAACGATCACTGGAGAGTCAGAACCCCGCCAAGTCGATCTCCGCTGCAGCACGATGACGGCTCAATCGACATGGTCCGCACTTTGTCAAGTTTAACAAGGAAACAGACCCAGATTCTTGGCTGCGGGTTTATGCCATTGTTGTCAAGGAAACCGGCCACAATCACAACGTAATGGCAAATTAATTACCAGTTATGCTTACCCCCATTGGGTCAAACTTGGCACATTGGACTTTTGGAGAATTTCATTAATCTTGGAGAGATCTCTATAAGCAATTCATTGCCAACTTTCAGGGCACCTACGAGAGGCCTGGGATACCATGGTATTTGTACCAACTCTCTCAGAAGAAGATTGAATCACTCGGAGGATTATTCCGACGCTTCACGCAGAAGAGAAACACGATCCAGGACAACCAGGATGCAGTCGTGATAGTGACTTTTCAAATAGGAATCAGCGATGCTGATTTGATGAAAAAGATGTCCCGGAAATCGTCGACCACGATGAGGGAGATGTTCACCATGACGGACCACTAGGCCACAGCCTCGGATGCCCTAGCCGAGCGCCAGGACGACTGTCCACGCCAGAAGGACAAGAATGACAATGTTGATTCCTCCAAACAAAAGGACCGCAAGTGGTCTTACCTACCGTGTTGAAATTCAGATCCTCATGGGTTCAAAACTATAAAGAGGCCGAGTCCAAGGACAACTGACCGAAGGAAGCCAAAAACATCGCAACAATACCGTCGTCTAAGTACCTTCAGGGTTTACATCACGATCGCAATGTTCGAGGCCGCGCTTTCTCTAAAGGAGATCTCGTTCTAAGAAGGAATCAAAAAAGCGAGCACAAGCTCTCCCCAACATGGGAAGTCCCTTACATTGTTGATGAGGTGACACACCCAGGGGCTTACAGACTCAAAAGCGAGGATGACACGATCGTTGGCAACTTGTGGAACATAGAGCAACTGCGTCGCTTTTATACTTAAATTTTATACTCAATTTTGTCATTTCTTATGCATCTACGTTGTTTCTTGACTTGCTACTTAGGTGGTATCCAGCTAAGCAGTAAGTCGGGGGCAACACCTAATAGGTGTGCCTTTGTACACATCTCTTTTTGTTGCCTTATTGTTTCTTTTCCCTAACAATTTGTAAAGGAATCTAAGTACTATTTTGAGTAGTGAAGCTCTAACCCCTTGAATGACAAACTCTAGTCACTCAAACATGTGACTGGCATAAAGAGCCATGAGCCGACTCCTGATGCTCGAGGATTAGATTAGTCGGGCAGAGTGCATAACGAAAGGAGCAACTACTTGGAGGAATTCAGATCAACAAGGAAATGGAGAAAAAAGCCGAAAACTATATACAAAGCAGTCGGACATTGTGTCCAAGTAAATGTTTTCATGTTCAAATACTATCTAAATTCTACGTGCACATTTTACAGGGGCTCAAGTCTAAATTTTCTACTAAGACAACGGAAATATCCTTCACTTCTTCAAGAAGGGTGGTGGTGGCTAACCCTAGCAGCGAAGCGTGCTGCGGGAAATAGAAGACAAAAGGCCCAAAGCAAAAGGAAAGATAATCTTTTGCCTCACTTCAGGCCTTGTATTTAAAAGAGAGCAGTGCTAGGCTTTCCGCCTTGTGGGAATGGCGTTTCGACTTCTGCAAACGGTTTGGGCCTTGGCCTAGGTTTCGATGGTACGCTCTAAAAGGGCCGCCAGTTGTACACTATGACAAACGGGTACAGGTACTACTCAGCCAAATCTAGTTTGGGATATGGTACGCCCCATGATGGGCTGACCACCGGTCACCTAACAAGCGAGACTTGGGTACCTGTCAAACTGACTTAAAAATTAATTTCTTCTCATAAATATGACCCACGATTGGGTTGATGGCTAGATACCGCACAAGTCGGAAACGGATATCGTGAGTTGATCTTGGATTAGGGTTTTGAGGGTATGCTCTAAAAGGGCTGCCAGCTGTACACTGTGATAGTCGGGTACATGTACATCTTGGCCAAACTCCATCTAAATAAAGGCACGCTTCATGATGGGCCGACTGCCAGTATCATGAAAATTGGACTGGGTACTTGTCGGAAATTCCAACACGTGGAGATCTAATTCATCCTTCACAGTCTCCTTGCATGCAATGGAGCACTTGGCATAAAGAAGAAACTAGTCAGGAAGAGTTGTCAAGAACTAGAAGCACTCAGCGTGAAGCATGGCTCGGTTGGGATGCATCCAAAATGGCAGTAACTCGATTGTAAAGGACTTAGGGGCTAATGTGGAATATATGGGCCTCAGGGATCTACATGGAGGGCCACGAAGACCACCTAACAGGGGATGGGCTGAGCTGACTAGCTACATACGCATGGGTGCTACCTAGACTGTTATCTACCTTGTACGGCAAGGAAAATATAAAAATAGAAGTCGATCCCGAATAGGGAAGATTCAATTGTAATCCCAGATAGTTACGTGTCCGGCAAGAAATGATAGAAATAAGAATCCTACCTCGTAAACGATCAGCGCTCTACTTTGTAACCCTGCCCTCCAACTATATAAGGCAGGTAGGGGACCCTAGCTCGGTACAGAATACCAAATACTAGATCACCAGATCATAGCATCATAATTCCATAGCAGAGGATTAGGGTATTACCTCCACCGTGAGAGCCTGAACCTGTATAAACCCTTGTCTTGTGTTACCATTGAGTTTGGTCCAGCGCCTAGCCCCATAACTTAATTATATTGCCGACAACAAACATCGACACAATGTCTAGGTGGTTTCTACTCTTTTTTCCTTAGTGAGTTTTCACTTATAGTTTCTCACATAAGGTTTTTAATGAGGCAAATAGTGCACACAAGAATTCATATGCTATATATTCTTTGTCCATGAATTTTTTTGCATAGAGTATTTATGAAGTTTTGGTGATGCATATGTATCTCGCTGGCAAGGTCCAGAGGGAGTGTTGCAAAACCCCTAGTTGGGGCCCGGCCATGGCATGGCTGCGGCAACTGGTAAGCCACGGCTTGGCCGATCGGCCCCCTAGGTGGGTCCTATGTGGATGTTAGAAGAAACCCTAACCAACAAGATAAACAGAGGTGGAGATCCATTGTTTGAAAGTCAATCTAATAAAGCATAATTTCTCTCTATACGTTGTGTTTTTGTGTCTCCTTTGCAATTGCATGATTGTTCATATACACTTTGTCTGTACCGGGGTTTTGTAACAGTGAGATCAGCGAGTGATCCTGGTTAGACCGCGAAGCCTTCCCATTATTAGATAGGATTACAATGATCAGAAGCGTTCTTTAATTAGGAATTAATGCTAGGCAAAATGAACTTCTCAAGTCTATCATCTAAATTTGTAGTATAAGGCAGTTTTAGTAAGAAGAAAAAATATTTTGAACATCGAAACATGTGGTGATCAGATCTAATAGAGCCGACGTATTGAGCAAGTGAAACTAATCTAGCCTGGGCCGGCACTACAGGAAACGAATTCTATGTGGGTGGCCAGAAAAGCTAGTGTCGGCGGCCAGTAGCCGCCGACAGACCAATGTCAGCCCAAAGTCAGCCGCCGACACAGAGTAAGACAGTCTTGGCGGCTAAAACCACACCGCCGACACTTCTTATCCCCCTCCCGCGTAGATCGGAGCGGCGCCGGCGAGGAGCTCGTGGCGGTGGCGCATCGGCATCACCCCTTCTCCTGTGCTTCTCCTCCAACCGGCCAGCACGACGGCACCCCGCTCCTCTTCTCCAACGACGGCGCCGGCGAGCGTCGCACCCCTCTGCACCTTGGAGGAGATTGGGGCGACTGTGCCGTGTCTCCGAGCTCCGATGAGGGAGGAGATTGGGTCGGCCATGCCTTGTCTCTGAGTTTGGAGAGGAGGGAATGGGCGCTACCACTACTGCGCCTTGGAGGAGGAAGCGTGACGGAGAGCATGGGGCAGAGGCCGGGGTGGCAGGACGGGGGCATGGCACCAACAGCCCGGGCGAGAGAGAGAGAGAGAGAGAGAGAGAGAGTAGAGATGAGGTGGAGAGATAATATGTGAGACCAGCGTTGATGTGGCGTTGATGGGGTACCCACAGGTGCAAAATAAGCCTCGTTGGCATCCACGTCACCAAAACCACCCTCGAAACCACTTTTGACCAGTCAAAGGACTATATTGGCACTTTTACAAAACTACATGGACCAGTCTAGAGTGGTTTTTGACCCTAGGGGCAATTTGGCTCAACCGCAATAGTTCAGGGACTAACTTGGCACTTTTTCCATAAAAGGGCTCCATATGGGATGAAAGAAGGGCAAACTCAACCCACATGCAAATGATTTATATCGAAAAAGAGAAATGACACGCGGTTTATGCAGCACTGAATGTAAGAAGGAAAATGAATAATCCGACGGCAAAAAAGGAATTATTTTTTAAGTAATTACCTCATGTGCCTTCTCCCCAAATAAAACAATGATGCAACCTATTTTAGGAAATTAATTAATTTTTAATATGACATAATTATTTTCAAGGATTTTGAGGATTTAAATAAATTTATGCTAAAGCAAATGCCACACGCAGTGGTTTTCAATTACCTGAAAAGTAAAGATATCACCATAAATTAATTTTAAAACATCAACTTATAAATTTAATGAACTTTGTAAGTTCTAATCTACAAACGCATTTTACTTTGAAAATCAAATTAAATTTAGACGATTAATTTAGTGTTATTCAAAAAAGTGTTCATGCAATTTATTTTTTGGAAAGATGTAATTGTTTTCATATATAACATCTTTATTTTCAAGAACTTTCCATATCAATCCATTTTTATGCTAATGCAAATGTTATGGTGCAAATGAATTTGAGTATTGAAAAATTAGGATGATACACCTACCGACGGAACCTCCTCCTCCTACATCCTTTTGAGCAACCCACTTCCTCCCATGCTACATCCTCTGCCAGCCACCTCCTCGCTCCCTGTCTCTTTTCACTGCCACTAGTGCCTCCCTGTCACCTCTGCCCCATCAGTGTTGTTGCCACCCTCCTTCCAACTAACACCGCCTCCCTCGCTATTTCTTCTGCCCGCTGCTAATGAAGTGGCCTTGCTCCCTGTAATTCCATTGCCCACCATCGTGACGGCTACTCTATGCGTCGTTATTACCTTTCTCCCTAGATACTTTACCCCATCAGCACTGCCGCCACCATCTCCCTGTTTCCTCTGCTCGCCGCCACCACCTCCCTACTTCTCTTTTTTTGCCTACCACCGTCGGTGCTACTCGACAAGTTGTCGCCACCTCCATTCCTCACTGCCACCTCCCATACTCTCCTCCCATCTAGCCAGCATGCCGCCCCATCCCACCACCCCTCCTCCTTCATCCATCATCAAGCAATGTTGTCCCCAACAAACACCTCCTTTGCCCAACCACACCCATCCCTACGAACATAGCCGCCTCACCAGGCCATGCTCCTCCTTAGGCCCACATCAATGTGTGGCTCGCTGATCCACCGCCACCACCACCCGTGAAGCTCACCGCCTCCCTATTCTCCAACATCACTCGGTTGTGCCCCCACATTGTCCTCAGCGGCATCTACAATAGAAAGGAGTGTTAGGAATACCACTTGTATTCATATGGGGGCCAAAGGGCCAGTATATATACAGAGTACGAGGGCAAATGAGGAAAAGTCTAGAAAACCCTAATACAATAAAGGGACGGGCCAGGCCCATATATATACACAGCCAAATATATTTGTAACACCCCTCAAACTCATGGTGGATCAACAGCACTGAGTTTAGAGACACAAGAATAATGATGTTGTCGAGTCTATGCCTTTGTGAAGAAATCTGCCAACTGATCTGCTGAAGGCACATACTGAAGAGCCACAGCCTGTTACTGAACCTGCGATCTGATATAAGAAACATCAACACCAATATGTTTGGTGAGGTCATGCTGCACTGGATCCCTGGCAATATCAGCAGCTCTAGTACTGTCAGATTAAAGAGGGGTCGGCGTAGCAACAGAAACACCAAAATACTCAAGTAACCAACGTAGCCAAGTAACCTCTGTCGTCAATAGAGCCATAGCCCAAAACTCAGTCTTTGCACTGAAACATGAAACCGCCTTCTGTTTTTTAATCTTCCAAGCAATGAGAGAATCACCAAGAAAAACACAATAAGCGGAAAGAGAGCAACGATCAAAAGGATCCCCAGCCTTGGTAGTATCGGAATAAGCACGAAGGTGTAAAGAGTTGGAGCGAGGAAAGAAAAGACGACGAGAGATAGTGCCAGGTAAGTAGCGCAAGACACGAAGGAGATGACTATAGTGGAGCTGAGTAGGAGCAGAGACAAACTGACTCAGAATATGAACAACATAAGAGATATCGGGACGGGTGACACCAAGATAGACAAGACTACCAACGAGTTGACAATACTGAGTAGGATACGAGAGAGGTTTGCCATCGGTGGGTCGAAGTTGAAGATTGAGCTCCATAGGAGTCTCAGCCGTGCGATCATCTGTGAGAGAAGCCCGATCAAGAAGATACCCAATATACTTCTCTTGAGATAAAAAAATACCCTGCGACGTAGAGATAACCTCAATCCCAAGGAAATAACGAATGGAACTCAAATCAGACATGCAAAACTGTTCATTGAGACGAGCCTTGACAAAATCAACAAACTGAGAGTCATCACCAGTAATGATCATGTCATCGACATAGAGCAGATGAAGAGTGCGCCCACGAGATGAGGCGCGGACAAACAACGCAGGATCATGATCACTGACAAAAATGCCAGCAGCAGTAACCACTATAGAGAAGCACTGAAACTAAGCCCTAGGAGCTTGTTTAAGCCCATGTAAAGCAAGTGTAAAAAGAAATGATAAGGAGAAACAAAATCAGTTGAAACTGGTGGAATGATTGTCTCTGTAGGAGAAGGAACACTCGACTTAGAAGGAAGAGAATCAGTGGACTCGGAAGGTTGTGAAGATGTGGTAGACACTGGAGGAGGTGCAGACACAGGGAAAGACAGTGGAATAGGAAGAGTAGAAATAGGAGTACCTAGAAAAGTTGGGAAAGAGAGGGATTCGACGGTAGAGGATGGAAATGAAGTACGTGGATAGAAAGAATGAGAGTCGTCAAAGGTAACGTCCCGAGAAATCTGCATCCGACGACCAATATGATCCCAATAACGATAGCCCTTGTGCTCATCACTATATCCCAAAAAAGCACACTCAACTGTCTGGGCGATCAGTTTAGTGCATTCATGTGGAGTGAGAAGAACAAAGAAGATACACCCAAAAGATCGAAGATCAAAGTAGTCTGCTGAGTGTCTAGAAAGACGCTCTATAGGAATACCACCTGGAAGAGAAAAAGAAGGTTGAAGATTGATGAGATGACAAGCAGAAGAGACAACCTCGGCCTAGAAGTGAGGTGGAACAGATGAAGCAATCATGAGAGCACGTGTGGTTTCAGGAAGATGACGATGTTTACGCTCAGCCACACAATTTTGAGCATGGGCAATAGGACAAGAGAATTGAGACAGAGTGCCCTGCTCAGCGAGAAAACTACGAAGATGCCTAGAAAGATACTCCCCTGTAGAATCAGCTCGAAAAACACGAGTATGAGAGTCAAACTGAGTACGAATCATGGTGACAAAATTTTTATAGATAGACGAAACCTCACTACGAGAAGACATAAAATATATCCAAGTGTGGCAAGAAAAATCATCAATAAAAATGATGTAATATTTATGACCATCTTTTGACACAAAAGAGGCTGGACCCCAGACATTAGAATGAACAAGATCAAACGGACGAGCTGACACAGACTCACTAGAATGATATGGGAGTAGCACATGTTTGCCAAGGTTGCAACCCGCACAATCGAGATGTACAGGGCTAGACACAGATCCTAAAAGACCACGACGAACCAAAGATGATAAATGAGAACCACAAAGATGTCTTAAACGATGATGCAATTGAGCAAAAGACGTCGTGGAGGAAGCAGTGGAGACAGAAATACTAGCAGGAGCAGCGAAAGAAGGACGAAGGCAGTTAAGCTCCCAGAGACGCTGCGAATCACGGCGCCGGGGCCAGTACCAACCAAGAGACCCGTGCGACGATCCTGAACACAACATGAGTCAGTATCAAAAATCACACACAACCTAGATCAGTAACTAGGGTTTGGCTTGGGCACGGCGACGGCGGAAGCCGGTCTTCGACAAGCACAGAGGCGGCGGGGGATCCGGTCTTGGCGGCAACGGCACGAGCCGAAGACGACAGCGACGGCGGAGAAGAGGCATCGGCGGATGAACGAGGCTTCAGCCCGGATTCGCAGTGCCCCGCAGCGGCGGAGCTCCAGCAAGAGGAGCCGCAGTGGATCGAAATGGCGGGCGACGGTAGATCTGGATCCACGCGGCAGCAAATCTGGAGCACGGCCGACAATGAAGAGACGCGCTGCGGCGGACGGCAATGATGGTGGATCTGGATCGACGCGGCGGCAAATCCGGAGCACGGCCGACGACTAGAGATACTCCGGCAACGAGCAGTGGCGTGGAGGAGTCCGGCGCGCGGCGGCGTCTCAGATCTAGATCTCAATGACGAAGAGAGGGGTAGTAGAAAAGAGACGACGCCGGCCGAAACGGGAGAAGGCGCAAGTGCAATGCCTAGGAGGATCGGTGGCCAAGGAGAAGATGCAACCTAACCCTAGTTTTAAAGCTCTGATACCATGTTAGTAATAGCACTTGTATTCATATGGGGGCCAGAGGGCCACAATATATACAGAGTACAAAGGCAAAAGGGGGAAAGGCTAGAAAACCCTAATATAGTAAAGGGATGGGCCATGCCCATATACTCAGCCCAAATATATCTCTAACAAGGAGTAGAGCCAAAAGAGGGATTGGAGATGATGAAAAGGCGGAAGAAGATTGGGGGATGATATGTGAGCCACATGATAATATATATTTTTTGTTTGTTTATTTACTGATTGAATCTCCATGTCACTTGTCACAAGGGGAAACTATCTTAAGGGGTTAATTGCACTAATTTACATGTTTTGCCGAATGGAATATCTGATTTAGTTTAGGTGTTAATAGACAAAGTGCAACAGTGTAGGTTGTAAATTAAATACTTTTTTCCCTAAAAAACACCTTTATTCATCATGTGTTTTGAGGAGTATATACATGAAGACGCACTTAGAATGACCTGGATTTCACATATGATCTCCAATTCAAGTGCGCGAAACATTCTTTAGGCTGTCTCCAAGAGGTCCCCCTAAAGCACCCTCTACCCTAAAATAGGGGACATATTCTTCCTCTATGTGCTCCAACAGTATTCCCTATTCCGTTCCCTAAAATAGAGTTTTTCTCTTCATTCCCTTATATGCAGGGGGTTCTCTTTCCTTCCCCTATACAATTCTCCATTTAGGGAACGCTGTTGGAGATGGAAGAAATATAAGGAGAGATTTTTTTAAAGGGAGCCTGTATAGGAGATCAAATTTAGGGATTCCTGTTGGAGAGAGTCTTAAGGCCGGATGGAACCATGCATGTCTCTTGTCAGTCTTACAGTATGAAATGTAGGCCTATTCATGGGTAGCCCGGTCCGACGAGCCCAAAAAAGCCTGGCCCGGGCTGACCGGTGCACCGGGCCGCCCTCGGGCTGAAACCCGGCCACCGGGCTAGGCCGGGCTTGGGCCTGAGCAAAATGTGCATTTTGTTGTGGTCGGGCCGAGCTCCGGCCCAAAGCGGAGGCCCCGGGGCGTCGGCCTGGGCTGGGCTCAGGCTTGGTCCCGTGGGACCAGGCTTTTCCAAGCCTGGCCCGAAACCCGGGCCGGCCTGAAATCTAGGCCGGCCCGGGTGTCACCCCTCAATTTTACTTACCTTGAGGGTCGACGATCCCGTGCGCTAGCCCCTGGATCAGTACGCTAGCGCGGAAGACCACGTAGCCGATACAAGCATACATCGATAAAATAAAACCATGAATATTACATCATAGGGTTGCGCCATAGGCGGCTTTAGTAAGGCGGCCCATACACGCCTTAACATACAAAAGAATAGTTCTGAGTACAGCGGGCTCTTAAAATATCTACCCAAAAGAATCCCTATCGACTACGGTCCACCAGCGACTGGAGAGGCCCCTAAGACTCCTCGGGTCCACCATGATCCTGTCTGTCGTCTTCGAGACACGCGTAAGGGTCTTCTTCGATGCCATCGTCTAAAGAAGATAAGTAGGCGAGGTCAGCGTCATCCAAACGCTGGCTAGTTAACACTTCCCTTAATGCATTTAGTGTACAAGGCTTTATTTGGAGGAGAGGGTTAATTTTATTTGCGTAAAGCCATGTTTGTAAGACTTTGGGAATAATCTAACTAGCATTACCTAATACTTGTCTTGTATGTATAAATCAGAAGTTTCCATCTTAATCATGCATCC
>SPJY01003964.1:90638-138395 GCA_005191435.1 Raddia distichophylla
ATCACATCTAAAGAGTAAGTGTTAACTCGCCTTGTTCCGGGAGGTGGTCCTCTTCAGCGTCCCCAAACCTTCCTTCGGGGTCGCCTACGTCTAATCATACCAACGTACAAACCACAATTACTACTAATAATGCGATGAGACTCATGATGCATGCTCGGTATAGGTCCTAGCTTCGTCATTAAGCCTAAGATCGATTAGCGAACCTATCTTGCGTATGATATGTTATGCATGCTATTGTGCGTTAATAAATAGTATTGGTAATATATATAATAGTCTCTAAACCCAAAATACGATTTGTACGGTAAATCGCAAGAGGTGATTAGGGTTCCTCGTCAACGCAAACTGACAGTTGTATAATAATATATATATTGGAAAATTTCGCCTATGCTAGGGTTAGAGTTTAACGGGGTTAACAAGTAGTAAAGTTTCTAGATAAAGAGTTGGTTCTAGGTTTTTTAAACATTATTGACTACATTTCTTGATCAGCACCTAAATAGATTTTACAAGTAAATTGTTGGTGTCTAGCAATAAATGTCCCTTGAACATAAATATAATTTCATATATGTATTTAAGTGGAAATGTTAATTTGGAATATTCTCAGATTTATAGACACTCTCTAAATACATATTTTCTAGAGATTATTTGGGATCTGAGCCATTAATTTAATAAACAGCAATTACCCTAAATTCACTTAATCATTTCTATATAAGCAACTTCTAATTTTCAACGCACAGTGCGAAATTTTCCCATACAGTGAAGGCTTTTAATATTTTTATAAAATCAAATATCATCTCTAATATTTATATAAATTTTTCTAGAATTTTTGGGAGTGATTAGCTATTTTTAATAATTCAGAACCTATATTCGGTAATTTATTAAATGGCAAATCGTGGGGAAAAAGGGATTAAACCCTGCGGGCCGAGCCAACCAGCGGGCAGCCCATCCGGCGAAATCGGCCCACGGCCCAGCGAACTGCTGCGCCCGCGCTGGCCGAAAGTAGACGTCGAAGGCGGCTTTTCCAGAGGTGCAACCGCGCGAGGGTCACGTATTGCTGGAGAGGCGCCTCCACTTAACCCGACAGATGGGACCGGGGGCCCATGCGTCAGCGACTCAGCGCCGAGGCCGGAGCCAGCGGGCGAAGGGTATCCTGACCGGCGGGGCCCGCGCGAAACGGTATCTGGCAGCTGGGGCCCGCATGTCGGCGACACATCGTCTACGGTCCGCACGAATCTTGGCGCGCAACCTACGGTTCGCCGTCGTCGTCTTCCTCCAGACGGGCGACGTGGCTGGCGGCGGCGGCTCACGACGCGACGGCGCTATAAGGCCGCTCCGGCCAAGAGCGTTGGTGCCCAAGCATCTACGGGCCCTTGGGATCCTAGCGGTGCCGACATCGAGGCCAATGGTGGCCGGACGCGGCGGCGCGGCGACGGCGGCCGAGCCGAGAGTTCACCGGCGGCGTGAGCATGCGCTAAGCATCTACAAGCCATGTGCGTGTGCAGGAAGCATGTGGGGAGGTTGAGGGTGCTTACGGGGCCTTGAGAAGGGCGCGAGGATGGACGGCGACGGTGGTCAGCGGAGCACGCAGCGGCGGCTGAAACAGAGCAACGACGGCACGCCGGCTCCGAGGTCCTCGCCTGAAATTGGAAGAGGGGAACAGTCAAGGGGGACTCCGAGACGCTCTGGGCGAGAGGAATCGACGGATGGCTTACGGACTCGTCGATTTCCCGAGTGCGCCGGCGAGAATCGGATTTGGGGGAAATGGCGGGGCGGCGCCGAGAGGGGGTTTCGGCCCTCGATTAAGGGGCAGCAGAGAGGGAGGTGGATGCTGGAGCGGGTGTCTGCGTCGCGGGGCTGTTAACGCGACGCGACGGGGGCAGGCACGCGCGGCGGCTTGGCGGTACGGCGCGGCGGGGCAGGGCACGGCGCCCGGGCTAGGGAGTGGCATAGCCTTTTGACTAACAGAGCGGAGTGACGAAGGCGGGGGCAGGGAGATCACGCGCGCGCAATTCGTTTTGATGGACCGACGCACACCGGCGTTTGCCCGATGGTCCGAAGCGGCGGACCGGTCCTTCGGCGAGGCGCACTGCGGCGAGTCCGAGGCCGGCCAACCGGGGGTCGACACGGCGAGGCACGCGCGCGGGGAGGCGAGCTCGACAGCGACGGGACGGCGACGTGCACCTAGCACAGCGACAGCGTGCGCACGGCGGGGCAGTGAGAGGGAGAGAGAGAGAGGGAGAGAGAGAGAGAGAGAGATGCCACAGTGGCTGACAGTGGGACCCACACGTCAGGGAATCCTAAATTTTAAGCAAAATTTGAATTGGGGCAAATTTTTAAAAATATCCCCAAATTGGGGTGTTACACCGGGCTGATGATCAGGTCTAATGAAACGATGAAACCACCAGACAACCAAATGATGGTCCGCTGTACATTTCAATCGGCTCATCTTATGCATTTACGATTGTCTGCTTTATTTTGAATGCCAACTTCAAATGGCAGGCTGGTGCTGTTGTACATTCTATTCATTGCGTTGAGCCAGTGCTTCGCTGCATTACATATAATTATATCGTTGCTGATTTGCCGGTTCTATGGAAGTATAAAAGCTAGGCAGAAGCTCAGCTGATGCTTGTCTAACGCTTGCCGGTTCCAATTGGAGAGACACTCTTTTCTTTTTCCATATATAGAACATACTAACATACATCATATGAACAAGATGGTTTGGGGTTTTGAAAGAGTTCCCGATCGCAACTAAAATCAAAGACAGTTTTTGGCTTGGGATGTATCAGGTTGAAGTATCAGGCACAATTGGCATGCCTGACATCCGGATGTCAGGGCAAAGGGCCCTCATAATCATCTATGACCCTGCCTCCTGTTCTCCAACCTGCATGGTCACGCACATAAACACAAACTCATCACTCATGCTGCCGGCTGCCCCCAACAAAGGAATACATGTGCCAAAGCGAGGATAGTAGAGGATGCCGCAGAACACAAGGGTGAACGTCACAACATCACCGGCTCACCCTCGTCACAACATCACGGATTCGGATAAGCCGGCCCAGGCTAGATTAGTTTCACTTAGTTCAATACGTCGGCTCTGTATTGCAGCAGCCATCCCGTTTCTCTCTCTGTCTCTCTTCTCTTGGTGCAAAACACTTTCTTTCTCGTCCACTCTCCAGGGGTGCGGATGCATGCACCTGTGTGAATTACATGTGACGGATGCAAAAATGACGGGGAAGTGAAGAGCATCCGATGACACATTCAGGGATGAGTGTAGACCCATCGAGCAGGGATAATACTAGCATTAATCTTGTTGTTCTAGAAATAATTAATCTTGTTAAAGACTAAAATACTAGCTCCTAGGAGTATCCTAGTTATGCTGCTCCCACATTTTGTAACCGTCGGATGCGCTTGATCGGGTTGCCACCACCCCACCTTTAGTCCGTCACCCACCAGCCACCGACCCCGCTCTATTTCGCCGCCCGCAAATGCGATTTCGTTTTCCACCCATTACGCCATCGCTAGCGCCCCAAATTCCTAGCTTCTCACCGGCAGCCGTCTCCTCCGCTTGGCTCGCCGGCGGCAACCCTGCTCCACTTCCGCTCGCCGGCAACCGCGAGCTGCATCATCCTCCCCGGCGGCCGCGTTGCCCCGTTTCTGCTCGTAGGTGTGAGCAGCCGGTGGTCGCCCTTCCTCCACGCCCATCTGGTCTCCTCCCTGGATCCACCCTCGGCCCATTATCCTCCATGGCTCTCCCGTTCGGATTCTCCTAGGAGATGAACGCTGGACGGCAACGGCGAGCTCGTGGCACCAGATCGAGCTCCTCTCCGCGGGCTGGTCGCTGAAGGGGTTGCGCCGCCCGACGCCGTGGCCACCAACCGCGCCCCCCAGCCCTCTGCGTCTCCGCCATCACAGTCCTGAAGGCCAGGGTCTTTCTTGATACATCCCAACACCATTTGCTTCCTCTGAGTTTGTTTCTGTGATGCATTGGTTCTAACGTGTTTCTGTGATGCATTGGTTCTAACGTGTTTCTGTGATGCATTGGTTTTTGATGGGAAATAATCTCACTTTTTCCTACCTTTCTATGTAGTATGATTTACTCTTCTACTATGTGAAAATTCTTCTTTTCCATGCTCTGCTTGGGTTTCTAATTTTCCTTCCTATTGTCTATTTTGGTTAGTAAAGCTTTTTCTGCTATGTAGTAACTGCTTTCCATCAGGACTGTAAAGGAGTAGTAAATAATTTTTCCTATACTACATCTATAATAGATTATCGCTATAAACTGAACATTTATGAACATGTATGCTATCTGTGCTCTAATCTAGTTTGGAAACTGAGCATTCATGTTCTATTTTATCCCACAAATACATGTATGCTACATGTTTGTTGTATGCTATCTGGTTCTCTAATTTATGAACATGTAACCCTTTTCCATGTGAAACTTTTTTATCCATGCTTTGTTTTAGGTTTCTAAAAATCCCCTCCTATTTGCTTGTTTTTGTTAGTAAAGTTTCTTCCTGTTATGTAGTAATAGCATTCCATTAGCACTGTTAAGTAATAGTGTTTGGATTAGTAAAGCTTCTTTCTATTTTCTATCATGCAGTAATTATTGTTTTTTCGATGTGCAGTTCAATAGTTTGAATGCAGCCATTGTGAGAAATTGTCATGCTTGGTTTTACCAAATGGTCGTTTTTGTTCATGTATATGCAGAAACAGAAGAAGCTAAATGATTGTTGGATCCATGTAATGTAGTACATGGAGCTGTGGGATGGGATATCCCTAAATACAGATGTGTACGCCATAAGATATTATACAAAATAAAGTAAAGAGTATACCAACCATTAGTATAGGATGCTAATTTTTAGTAATTTATTATTTTTTGGTCTTCCAATGTCATGCAGAGGGACACTCGCGTATCGGTAGCACTATGTGTCGACGGGTAGCTAATCGGGGGTTATCGTTGGCAATAGATTTAATTAGGGTTGCACGCTAGATCTCGAGCTCAATAGTAACGCAAGACAGGGTTTATCCAGGTTCAGGCCCTTAAACTGAGGTAACACCCTAATCCTGCGCTCTGTAATTATGAGGATGATCTGATGATCGACGAAGCTCTGTATGTCTATGCCTCTACGGCCCCTACCCCTCCCTTTACATAGTATAGGGGGATAAGATTACATGGTATGATCTCTAAAGAGTCTAGCACGCATACGCACCAATATTTACAACTGCAGATCTCCTAATCAAACGGAATAAAACTCTATCCTCAAGACCGCACTTAGCGCCCAAGTTATATGCAGTCCGAGTAGTTATCTTCTCCTCCAGCCGGCTCGGGTCGCCCCGTTTTCTACCTCATGGGCCCTCCGTGAGTATATCCGAGGCTTATGTAGTCCACACTATGTGTTTCAGTTGGTGCTCCATCAAGTGAATGACGCTTTTGATGAACTTTCAGTCGAAACTAAAGATGATTTCCACGAAGACATTAGAAAAGGGAGAGAGGATGTGTTTGATAAGTGAGAGTGTAGTTTGGGAGTCGACTAACTGTGCTACAATAGGGAGAGAGTAGCAATCTTTTCATAAACTATGAGAAGTTTTGTAAATACTATTGTCCACTAGCATGATCCTTTTCTTTTCTTTTAGAACTTCTTTCCAATAATGACTTGACTTAATGTGTTGCACTGAAAGGGGAGGTTGTAGTAGCCTTATTTCGCAAACAAAATGAATGTGGATGAGGAACACAAGTTATGTACAAATGGTAATATCGAATGTTTTTTTATATATGTGTTTGACATTCTTTGCTTTATCCATCTTTTGTTGTAAATGGCATTATTTTCTTGTATAAAAATTTCTAGATACATGGGATCGAAAATAATAAATGAAATGTCAATTTACCACCGAAAAATATTGTAGCTTATGTAGTAAAACTCATATATATATGTATATGTATGTGTGTATACATATGTGTGTGTGTACGTATATGTATAACAAAAGTCCGACGCATCGCTGCAGCGTCGCCTTTCAATAAGCTACATAAGTATATATGAGTTGTGTGTGTGGGTGTGGGTGTCGTGTGTGCATGCATCCTGTGATTGCATCCAAAAATTAACTAGTAGCTGATAGTTTCATGTAGCAAATTAGTGCATGCATTAGATGGTTAGTTAGTTGGGGTCTTGCATGCGTAGTAAATCATGTAGCTAGTAATAGACTAATAGCTAGTTTTTATGGAGCTCAGTCGTTGCTTTGTAACTGGATTACCGAGCCCCGCGGATGCATACGCGCAATGCCAGGAGTGGCGGAGGCTACGAGGCTCGCGGCAACTAGCGAGTGGCGGAGGCTAGCGCATGCAGTGGGGAGCAGCGGAGTCGTGGTTATAGTGGACCAGCTATGCGGCGCGCAAGGCCGGGGATGCGCCCGGAAAAAAAAAAAATTGCAAGAACGCAGCACGAGGATTCGAACCGCGGGTGCTTGGCTCAGCGCTAGCTCAGCTAGCCAATAGGCCAAAGCGCCCGTCTTGCTTAAAGCTGTGCTAAATAATTTTTTTATTCGCAAAGAATTAATGGATGATCCGATCTAGCTGAAGCCCGCGATCAGACGGCCGTGAATCAATGGGGCATTCATACACTGGAAGAAAGCCAACCTAGCTAACCCAAAAAAACACCACGTGGTAGCAAGGGGGAGATTAACTCCCTCTTGTATATTTATAGATGCAGATCATACGCATGAAGAACGTCGTGAGAGTGACTGTACCGGAGTCAGTCAACATGCTATGTCTATTTATATTGCTTGTACTGGTGTGCTCATGGTGTGGAGAGTAGCTAGGAAACCAATGTAACGGTCCATTGTAATCTTGAGTATGTGGCACCTCCAAATGTGTGCACCTTATATTCTTGATGAGCTAAGTACAAGAATATATACAAGCGTACTTGTTTTTGATGTACTTCTTGTTCGTGTTCCACAAGTTCGCACGTGTTGATCTCGGAGATGCCGCTACATGGCACCTTTGCTCGCTGCTCTCCTCCAAGCTATCGGCGATCCACCCTTCTAACAGCTGTCGCCAACGTCGGTCGAATGCATATCCTAGGTGTCGCCGAGTGTTTTCTCTAGCTCCCACTCCAAAGCCTACTGCCTGGACTACCGCGCTGCCCCAGGTCGGTCACCCACAGCGCTGTGTCGTGTATGACCGCGCCCATCACCAAGCTCCGCCCACGAGCACCTTTCCATCCTGGAAGGAGATCCTCTGCAGTATTGCAGAGGGATAGTTCTCTCCCTGCATGTGGGCCCAAAGGGTGGTGGGCCCCACGTGGAACCCACATGCAGTGAAAGAACTGCCCTCTGCAGTACTGCAGAGGATGTGCGTCCATCCTGGAAGGAGATCCTCATCCTAGTGTCAGGTCTGCTTCCTGATGTGGTCATCATCGCCATGGAGCCCTTGGCCAAAGCCATCACTGGAGCTCCATCCACCGCCAAACCCCGTCGTTCTTGCCGGCCGAGCCGCACCATCTCTTTGTTGGTGATAGGCCCTAGTGGTGATCATGTGATGTATCATTCGTCTATGTTTATGTATTTATGAGTTACTTGAATAAATGTCACTGCTTTATTCATTAAGTACAACTTAATTGTGAAACACACTCTCAATATGATATTATTCTAAACGATCTATGATCACATATCATTATATGGAACAATAGTGATTTGACCAGTACATGTATTGATTGATGGCAATGTTTAACATACCATATATATGGAGATGTCAAATCAATAATGTGGGCACATGTTAGAGATCATGTGGTTGGATAGACCCGCTCCGAGACACTGCTGAGATAGTTATCTTAAAAGTGACATCAAGGTGTAGTCTCGAGTGCTATACCTATACGGTACTTTGAAACTGAGGTACTTATTGATTCTTAGCATGCGTAGTCGCATACGTTGGGGCTATCAAACGGTTCGCCATAACAGGGAAATTATAAAGTTAGCTCACGAGTATGCCATGAAACATGACATGAGGTGTAAGAGATCAAGATGAAATCTACCCCTCCTCGATAACAGGAAAGATATCTCTGATCCCCTTGGTGTGGATGGATAGGGGAAAGTGCATTGGCCATGCCAATGTGATCAAAGAGTTAATCACAATTATATCCATTACATTGACGAGTGAATGGGTTGAGCTATAATAAGGGTGGCATGCATATCACCTTGAGCTTAACTTATATCGTGTGGCAAAATGATCCTATGTGAGTGTATCAAGATTCAGCCGATTCGATCACTGTATACATTCGGGGGTCAATATATGCTGCTAGGTACCGCTATTGACTTCTGGTCTGTGGAAAGGGTTCTTTGGGACTGCGGCCGACTTGTGCATGAGCCTAATAGGTCACACAATTAACGAGTTGGAACATGTCTGATGACTAGGATCCATTAATGGGTTTATTTGGATTTGAATCCACTGCGTCCTAATAGTTTCAACTATAAAAGATCCTTTAGGGGCGAGTCCTAATGGGTTTGTCTCGTGGAAGGCCCGTTAGAGCGCTTTATAAAAGTGAGAGGTGGGGTGCGCGGTGGGACTGTCTCCCCACCACGAAACCCTAGCTGTCAGGGATAAAATCACGGCCCATTGCCATGGCCCACTCCCTGACGGCCCAACCGAACAGCCTACTAGGGTCTAGCTTCATGGAAGGTTCTATCTGGCCCATATGCATCTTGCCGAACAGTTTCCTGGCTGGCGTGATGCGTAACGGTCAAGTAATTATGTTTGAGTCCGTCTCGAACATGAGTTCTGCACGGCTACATGAAGACCCGGACCTGGATTCCCGGATTGGAATAGGAGTCGGGATCCCCAAGAATTGGAGTTTACCTCATCAGCCGTAGGATGTATTTGGCATGTACCGAGTTCGTTACGATCTCGTAGTTAGCTCGGCCCGATTATCCTTCGGTAGGTCGGTTCCTCAACACTATATAAACCGAGCCCCTACGGCGTGTAGAGGGCACGAGGTCCTGGCATAATACATCTTGTACACCCATAATCTCGCCGAGACTTGTTCGTCTCGTCGAGCCTCCTCCTGTAGTACTCTTTGATATAAAGAAAGGCTGGACGTAGGGCTATTATCTCTCCCGAGAGGCCTGAACCAGGATAAAAACCCTTGTCTCCCTGTTCGTTGCTGGTTGCTGTTCGTGTTGTTCAGCGTGTCTCCTATCTCCCTCTTTAAAGAACCTTAATCGACTTGGGATTGATATCTCAACCATCGACAGTTGGCGCCGTTCGTGGGGACTCGCAGATCGAGCATGTCGAATTCCATCAGCGACCAGGGATCTCTTCCTGAGGACTACGACTCAGAAGGACATGATGTCTCGTCCCCTGTCAAGATCGGATCGATCTGTTCGATCTCGATCACCTTCCAAATCTAAGACAGAGCTCTTCGGCTGTCCCAGAGATGGTCTTAGATCAAGCTCCCCGTCATTGACGATGAACACGGAACCGACGATCTTTACAATGGTTTAGATCTCTCGGATTCCAAGGCTATATCGGTCGATTCCTCCTGTGGCGACACGGTGATGACACCGTCTAGCATGCTAACACACGGCCACCGCAGCGTCAACATGGCCGGTGCAGAAACCTCAGAGGATCTTGCATGGGTCGCGGCGGCCGGTGAGATTGGGCAGTCGAATTCTGCTCGGCATCAAGATGGGGCGCCACCAGCTGCTCGCGAGCAAGAAGTTGTTCGCCGCAGTCTAGACGCATCGATCAATCAAATCTTGGCGCAGATCCGCGACCAGCGCAAGCTACCTACGCCAGATCTCCAGTGCGCTAGCTATCGCAGTTTCTTTTACGCCAGATCCGTCCTTCTGCATGCGAGCATGAAGGTGGAGAGCGAGCCGTCGCTACTGATCGGATGCATATGGCTCCCGATGAGACGTCATGTTTGTTGAAACTTAGGTTAAAATAATAGTCAAATTTTAAGGTACACACACAAATAATTTTTCGAAAGAACAAATATGATACATAATTAAAGATAAATATGTGCCGTTGATTCTTACGATGCAAGGACTCAGATTGATATTGATTTTTTTATTGTACTACTACTGTAACATTAATTTATAGCATAATAATGCCAATATTTTTTTATGTGAAAGGTTCTTTTTGGATGGATGATTAAAATTTAGATTGTATTACCACCTTATTGTATTTGCCAATGCAAATCGTAAGTGTTGTAAAACCTTGCTATCGGGTGTAGTTCAAGGCGTCGATGAACAATCACGCAATCACATAGACGACAAATAGCACAAGATGTAAGGGTGGGATTCTGCTTTATTAATTTCAAATTGATAATTCAAACTCCACCTCTATTTAAGCATCCCCAGTAGACCCCCTATCACACCAACTAAAACACTATTCATGTGTGCATGAATAGTGATTTATAGGCTGTTTGATTGGCTGCATCCCTGGAGTTTTGCATCTGCATATGCAAAAAAAAATTGTTTGGTTGGCTAATCTCGTATCTGGGCCGGGTTTAACGGATGCAACTGACCCCTCCGGGCCTGGCTCCGTGGATACGACCAAATCGGCCGTTTCCGGAGAGCCAGGCTCTGGAGATGCATCCTGAGCGCTCTCACGAGCCCCCTGCTCCGCCTCGTCTGCTCCGCATCTTCCGCCGGCGAGCTCGCGTCCTTCCCACGAACAGCCATGTCGCCTAGGCTTATGTAGTCCACACTATGTGTTTCAGTTGGTGCTCCATCAAGTGAATGACGCTTTTGATGAACTTTCAGTCGAAACTAAAGATGATTTCCACGAAGACATTAGAAAAGGGAGAGAGGATGTGTTTGATAAGTGAGAGTGTAGTTTGGGAGTCGACTAACTGTGCTACAATAGGGAGAGAGTAGCAATCTTTTCATAAACTATGAGAAGTTTTGTAAATACTATTGTCCACTAGCATGATCCTTTTCTTTTCTTTTAGAACTTCTTTCCAATAATGACTTGACTTAATGTGTTGCACTGAAAGGGGAGGTTGTAGTAGCCTTATTTCGCAAACAAAATGAATGTGGATGAGGAACACAAGTTATGTACAAATGGTAATATCGAATGTTTTTTTATATATGTGTTTGACATTCTTTGCTTTATCCATCTTTTGTTGTAAATGGCATTATTTTCTTGTATAAAAATTTCTAGATACATGGGATCGAAAATAATAAATGAAATGTCAATTTACCACCGAAAAATATTGTAGCTTATGTAGTAAAACTCATATATATATGTATATGTATGTGTGTATACATATGTGTGTGTGTACGTATATGTATAACAAAAGTCCGACGCATCGCTGCAGCGTCGCCTTTCAATAAGCTACATAAGTATATATGAGTTGTGTGTGTGGGTGTGGGTGTCGTGTGTGCATGCATCCTGTGATTGCATCCAAAAATTAACTAGTAGCTGATAGTTTCATGTAGCAAATTAGTGCATGCATTAGATGGTTAGTTAGTTGGGGTCTTGCATGCGTAGTAAATCATGTAGCTAGTAATAGACTAATAGCTAGTTTTTATGGAGCTCAGTCGTTGCTTTGTAACTGGATTACCGAGCCCCGCGGATGCATACGCGCAATGCCAGGAGTGGCGGAGGCTACGAGGCTCGCGGCAACTAGCGAGTGGCGGAGGCTAGCGCATGCAGTGGGGAGCAGCGGAGTCGTGGTTATAGTGGACCAGCTATGCGGCGCGCAAGGCCGGGGATGCGCCCGGAAAAAAAAAAAATTGCAAGAACGCAGCACGAGGATTCGAACCGCGGGTGCTTGGCTCAGCGCTAGCTCAGCTAGCCAATAGGCCAAAGCGCCCGTCTTGCTTAAAGCTGTGCTAAATAATTTTTTTATTCGCAAAGAATTAATGGATGATCCGATCTAGCTGAAGCCCGCGATCAGACGGCCGTGAATCAATGGGGCATTCATACACTGGAAGAAAGCCAACCTAGCTAACCCAAAAAAACACCACGTGGTAGCAAGGGGGAGATTAACTCCCTCTTGTATATTTATAGATGCAGATCATACGCATGAAGAACGTCGTGAGAGTGACTGTACCGGAGTCAGTCAACATGCTATGTCTATTTATATTGCTTGTACTGGTGTGCTCATGGTGTGGAGAGTAGCTAGGAAACCAAAATAACGGTCCGTTGTAATCTTGAGTATGTGGCACATCCAAATGTGTGTACTTTACATTCTTGATGAGCTAAGTACAAGAATATATACAAGCGTACTTGTTTTTGGTGTACTTCTTGTTCGCGTTCCACGAGTTCACACGTGTTGATCTCGGAGATGCCGCTACATGGCACCTCTGCTCGTTGCTCTCCTCCAAGCTATCGGCGATCCACCCTTCTAACTGCTTTCGCCAACGCCGGTCGAATGCATATCCTACGTGTCGCCGAGTGTTTTCTCTAGCTCCCGCGCCAAAGCCTACTGCCTGGACTACCACGCAGGCCTAGGTCGGCCACCCACGGCGCTGTGCCGTGTATGACCACGCCCATCATCAAGCTCTACCCGCAAGCACCTTTCCATCCTAGTGCCAGGTCTGCTTCCAGATGTGGTCATCATCGCCATGAAGCCCTTGGCCAGAGCCATCACTGGAGCTCCATCCACCGCCAAACCCCATCGCCCATGCCGGCCGAGCCGCACCATCTCTTTGTTGGTGATATGTCCTAGAGGCGATCATGTGATGTACTATACGTCTAGCTATTTGAATAAATGTCAATGCTTTATTCATTAAGTACGACTTAATTGTGAAACACATTCTCAATATGATATTATTCTAAATGATCCCTGATCACGTATCATTATATGAAATAAGAGTGATTTGACCAGTACATGTTTTGATTGATAGCAATGTTTCACATACCATATATATGGAGATATCAAATCAATAATGTGGGCATATGTTAGAGAACATGTGGTTGAATAGACCCGCTCCGAGACACTGCTGAGATAGTTATCTTAAAAGTGACATTAGGGTGTAGTCTCGAGTGCTATACCTATACGGTATTTCCGAACTGAGATCCTTATTGATTCTCAGCATGTGTAGTCGTATACTTTGGGGCTATCAAACGCTTCGCCGTAATAGAAAAGTTATAAAGTTAGCTTACGGGTATGCCATGAAACATGACATGAGGTGTAAGAGATCAAGATGGAATTTGCCCCTCCTCGATAACAGGGGAGATATCTCTGGGCCCCTCGGTGTGGATGGATAGGAGAAAGTGCATGGGCCATGCCAACGTGATTAAAGAGTTGATCACAATTATATCCATTACATTGACGAGTGCATGATCAAGCTATCACAAGGGTGGCACACATCCTTGAATGATATCATGTGGCAAAAGGATCCTATGTGAGTGTATCAAGACTCAGCCGATTCGATCATTGTGTACATTCGAGGGTCAATATGTGCTGCTAGGTTCCGCTATTGACTTATGGTCTATGGAAAGGGTTCTTTGGGACTACAGCCGACTTGTGCATGAGCCTAATGGGTCATACACTTAACAGGTTGGAACATGTCTGATGAATAGGATCCATTAATGGGTTTATTTGGATTTGAATCCACTGCATCCTAATGGGTTTGTGCTGTAAAAGATCCATTAGGGCGAGTCCTAATGGGCTTGTCTCGTGGAAGGCCCATTAGAGCACTTTATAAAAGTGAGAGGTAGGGCGCGCGGTGGGAGTGTCTCCCCACCACGAAACCCTAGCCACCATCGCTCCCTCTCCCCTAAACCCTAGCTAGCCACCGCGCGCACGGGTGCTAGCACACCAGCGTGTGGCGTTCCACCACTATACGTGTGGACATCGTAGAGGCATCGTCGCTCCCGTGTCGGAGCTGATCAAGAGGATCAGCTACTTCCTCGAGGAGAAATTATACCACGTCGTGTACGACTACTTACTATTCTTTGAAGCACGCGGGGATGCTTCACTCACTCTACTTTCGCTGATAACGTGCTCCAAGGGAAACGATCCATGATTCCTAACTCACTTGTTTCCTGGGTGATCACGGTAGAAAATTTTTATTTTTTTGGCTAGTGTGGCACCGTGTTCTCCTTCACTCTTTCCCTCTCTGATCCACCTCTCTCGCGATCTAGGCCCCACTCCTCCCCAACCTCTCCCTTCCCCTTCCTCCAAGGCCAGCCGCCGCCACCCTACCTTGCCGGCGTGCTGCCACAACCTCCGGGCCCACCGCCAATCCGACACCCTGTCACCATGATCCCCTTCCTCCCCTTCTAATTATTATACAACAATAAAAGATACAGTAATGAAAAATACTATATTTAGTTGGAATAGATTAGATTTCCTAATTCATATTAGAGTAATATTAGAGTAGGAGTTTTAGGGATAAGTTTCCTAAAATTTGAAAGTCATATTGATTAGAAGTCCTGCCAGGGGAAAAAATGTACCTATTGAGCCTCCTCCAAAATTCAATATTGTTTTCCTTTATTGTTCTAGATGATACCTTTCTGCCACAAATCTAATCTATATATGTACCAGCTAGTTCGTATACTAGATGTAGCTAATTGTAGTTATATATGTTAAAAACGTGCAGCTTAAAAAATTCATTGATTCTAGAGCTGTCAATTGTTAGCCGCTGATCTCGACAAAGTTGAACTATTGCTGGACTTACAACAGGAGTTAAGCGAATGACTAGCAATACAAAGCAATGACGTTGAGATGAATCTATCCGTATTAGGATTTACGTCGATGCAAGATCAAGAACGACATCAGGAGACACGATGTTTGATAATGCAGTTTAGCTTGCGCCAACCTCTACGGGGCTCTGATTATGGGCGCATGTCCCCAATCCATAATACCGCAGCATACTGGCTGCCCAAGTCATGGCCAAATGCCGACCACTAACCTCGTCAGGACTATACTACTATTATGTAGTCGTTGTCTTTCGGTTACACCAGGGTTGCCACCCTTTATATAGTGAACGCCTGGCTAGAGTCCGACTCCAACTCTAAATCAACCCTGCCTATACCAACATAGAGTTCATCTAACCTATTTGTACACATATTCGACACAAAACCTAACAAACTCCGACTTGAAGAACATGACCTTCTCCTCCTTGAAGTCATTCCAGCGTCTTCCGCGAACCCTGTACCCGGGCTCTAGTTGCTTTCTTCGCATCTCACGTCGAACCGCCCGATGAGTCCACCTCCTTGGACCCACCGCCTTCTAGAATAAACACTTACTTGGCAACATATAGCTCAGTAGCTCCACCTAGAACAGTACTCACTGCACTTGGAATTCACAACTACCTTTGCAGCATATACACACACGTGATGTCATCCTCTCGATCATCAGCGTTGTCTTCCAAGCCACTTTCAGCCACTTCCAGGAATAACACTAGTTCCTTTATGTTGTCAGCATCATCTTGCCGACTACGGTTTGGACCGTTCCGATCCGTCCGGCATCTAGAATAGATCTCTGTTCTCATCTCCATAATCCAATCTCCATCTTAAACAGATTACCGTCATGACTGTTTGATCCGTTCACCTCTAGACACAGATCACCGTTGACTTAACTATTAGCCAGTCTGACCTCTCCGGTCAAATCATCTCACAGCCATCCTGGACGCCTCCCTTCAGAACCGACTAGTTTGTCCAGTCCAGAACACTGCGCTCACATCGGCCACCTTTTTGTTCGATAGATCTGAGTTCTCCTTGTCCTGAATAACAATCTTCTGCTCCTCCTTTGAATATTTGTTTGACTCCCCTTGGATCTGCTCCTCTAGATCCAATCTTTGAGCCCTCGAGCAGGCTTCCCAGCACGCCACTGCGCACCACGTCGTCTGTACACGGCAAAACATGCCGCACCCTAGCTATCCGCATCGACGACATAGTTTTGCCTCCAGTGTCGTGATGCAGCACCTCCCGTGCAACATCCGGTCGCATCACTGCTCCCACTGTTCCGATCTATCCGACATCCTTCTGCGCTTGTCGGTCTGATCACAAACGTCGAGATCGTCGCCGTCACCTGCCGACATCGCCGGCTACTTTGTTGGCCCGATCACCACGTCTGGCCAATCCCTGCCAACGGTAGCCCATCGAACGGTTCGAGCCTAGCTACTACCCAAAGTGTTCGACACCACCGATCGAATCATCGATCGCCGCCATGCTCCACCTTGCGCCGATGAGGAATTTTTCACAACTCCCATGTATGCATAAACATGGTGCCCCCCCTTAGATTTTTCGCATGGCCAACCCCGCCAACCAAGCTCTCATACCAGTTGTTACAATTTATGCCGATGTAAGATCACGAATGACATCCGGAGAAATGATGTTTGATAACGCAGTTCGGCTTGCGCCTACTTTTGCGGGGCTCTGATTATGGGTGCTCCTCTCCCAATCCATAATACCGCAATATACCGGCTGCCCAGGTCACGACTACATGCGGCCGCTGGCCTTCTCAGGCCTATAGTACTATTATGCAGTCATTGTCTTTCCGTTACACCAGGGCTGCCTCCCTTTATATAGTGGAGGCCTAGCTAGAGTCTAACTCCAACTCTAAACCAACTCTGCCTATTATAACACAGAGTCCATCTAACTTACTTGTACACATATTCGACACAAAACCTAACAGTTTGGAAGTTTTGATCTTGGGCTGATACATATAATAATTGGTGTAAGAGACAGTTGAAGGCCCAAGATCATGTAGAAGAACAAAGACTCCTGTAATGGCAGCAAAGCTCTGATGGATGTAGCGTTTGTGCTGACGAGGGAAGGAAATGCATCTCTGCAGTACTCTATGCTCTCATAAGAAAACTACATAGCTTGGACCATGCACGAAGATGAAGGTTTTGATGTGAGTAGGGTATAAGGGATGCAATAGCTGCAAAGGTGCCGCTGGACGAGAAGAGAGACCAGATGGAAATTGCTGAAATATTCCAAGGCATACTAGAAGATATGATGTTGCTCTTGGGAGAAAAGGAGACCGCCAAAGCTTGGAGCACCATGAAAAAGATGTTTGTCGGTGAAGATGGAGTGAAGGAGGCATGTATGCTGTATGCAGAATCTCAAATCTGAGTTTGAGAGGATGCACATAAAGGAGTTCAAGAGCGTTGATGAGTTCTCGATGAAACTAACATCTCCAATAGGAATCCGTAAATTTGATCCCCTATAGCCTCATATACAGGTTCCTTTAAAAAAAATCTCACCCTATATTTCTTCCATCTCCAAAAGCGTTCCCTATATGGAGAATTGTATAGGAGCGTTCCCTATATGGAGAATTGTATAGGGAGAGGAGAGAGAACCCCTATATATAAGGGGATGGAGAGAAAAACTCTATTTTAGAGAACGGAATAGGGAATGCTGTTGGAGCACATAGGGGAAGAATCCATCCCCAATTTTAGGGTAGAGGGTGCTTTAGGGGAGCCTGTTGGAGACAGCCAGGCTTCGAGGCCCGGCAAAAGATGGAGGAATCCAAAATTCCTTTCGTGCAGTCCCCAGGAAGTTCGCAATGGTGATTACCACACGAGAAGTTTGCGGATTTGAAGGTGATGACAGTAGAAGAATCGATTGGTCGTCTAAAGACGCACGAGGAGGGATCTCTTCGTTTTGAGGATGTCGAGGATGAACACTTTGGCGCGGAGTGAGAAGCAAAGGATGGCAAGAAGCATAGAAATTTTTGGTAAGTCCAATATTCGGTGCTTCAACTATCAGGTATTTAGTCACTTCGCATGGGAGTGTGAAAAAACAAAAAAAGGAGCGAGAAGAGTGCACTTTGGCTGCGTCATAGATGAGCCTATGCTGCTATGAAGAAGATATATGATTCGATGACTTGTGTTTAAGATGTTGAGTAGCTATGACGTCAGCTTGAAGTCTTGTCTAACAATGGCTTTAAAGAGATGTGTCCGAGACGTTGAATAGTTGTGTCGCCCTCCTGAAGTCAAGCCATGAAGAAGTTGACTTCGACGATTTATATTTTAGTCGTGTCGTTGTTCTGAAGTTAAAGTCAACAAGTGAGGCATAGGGTGTTCAATGATGTTGTAGAGAGGGAACACCCATCCCCAACAAATTCGGAGCAGGCAAACCAGGAGACAGCCTTGAGAGGAGCAATTTGCTAAAGAAGTCCTAGCAACTCCCTAGGACGAGTGAGTTTTAGTGATATCATGTCTTCCCCCATATGACGGTGATATTTTCTTTTGCCCCCTCTCTATATTTGTGATTGTACGTTGAACTCTCTTTAGATGTGTGGATGTAAGATGCACTCTTTATGCGCATGAACTCTATTTGTGATGAACTCTATTTACGTGGATGAACTCAAATTATGATGTACTCTTCATTAGATGACTCTTCATTCGATGACTCCAGAGTATGTGATCCCTACATATGTTGGATGTATGATGCATTGAGAAATCTTTTGCACCAAAATTTTTTCCAATAAATGGCTTCCACATATCACTAGCACATACAAATACTCTCCTAGCTTCGTGGAGTACTTCTCTACAACCGTACCTCAATAAATTAACCATCTTTAGCAAATAGTTAATGGGAAAAACTCCCACTTGTACAAGGTTAATCTTGTGGAGTGGGATCCATATATAGATATACTACTACGTATAAGCAAGGATATCATTCGCACATTTCACATGCATGTCTCGTCTAGCTAGGCTCCCAAGTCCGCACATATACAAGGATAATTCCCTTGCACAGATGGGAAAACATGGCATGTTTCAGTAATTTGGATTGGACACTGCGACTGTACGTTTATCCACCGAATAAAACTGAAAGGGAAATTAGCTAACTGACAGTGTGAGTAGACGATGACGCTGAATAGTACTTTGATTTGTTTTGTTTGACGCTTTGACTTTTGAACATATTTTTGACCATTCATTTTATTTAAGAAATATGTAAATATTATTTTTTTTGTGATTTGTTTTAGCATTAAATGTACTTTTTAACATGACTTATATTTTTTATGTTTGTAATAATTTTTTAAATAAAACGAATGGTCGTAGACGTGTCAAAAAGTAAAAGACGTCGAATAAAAAAAATGGAGGGAGTAAATCTTTGGAGTAAGATCCCAATCATAGTCGCCGCCGCACGCATCGCTGCACTGCAATCGTCGCGAATTGCGTCTCAGGTCACGCCTGCACACTTGTGCTGTTTGCGCATACAAAAAACAAACGATAATAGGGTAGCTGACTTGAGTGACTTCTGCATAATCAGCGTGCTCCGAGCTCCATGGAGTTCGTCTGATCTGAACCATCATAGTTGACTTGATTGGCCATCAAAGATCAAAAACAACCAGGTTATTTTTAATAATGAAAGTATAGCTTTCACTATCTGCACCAACCGAAGAAATACTTAATACTGATAAATGGTTAAAACCAAAAGAAAGGAACTTATTCGGAAGACAAGAAAAAAAAAACCGAGAGAGAAAAGGAGTGGTCATTTGTTTTAGAACAACCAATTGTGCATCGATCCCGCCATGGGAGATGATCATCAGCTTTTCTGTGACATTCTTCTAGTTTTCATAAAAGCAATTCAAAGGACTCTCACATCATCCAAATTGGTCAAATCAACGAGAAAAAAATGTAACGATATTGAAAAATCGAAATCAAATGTAACATTAGAGCATCCCCAGCAGGGCCTGTGTCAAGCCCTTGCATCAGCTGCTCACCAGCTCGCCAGCCTGCCCGCACGTTCTTGCAAGAACGCAGCGCACACTTTTGAATCTGCTGTGCGCGAGTAATATAGCTACAGTGAAATATGGTACTTTCTGTGGATGCTCTTACAAAATTCACCGCTAACCTCTAAACCGCCCATCGAATAACAAACGTGTTGAGTTCGTGCCTCTGAAATTTAGTTAACAGACGTTCATCGGATCGGAAACATTCTTGCTAGCATGTCCATCAACCATGTGTCAAACACGAGTCTAGTCCACCTTAGAAGAACAGAATGGCATGCAGGCATGTACGTTGATCAGTCAGTTTTGGACAACGGACATCTTTGCCCAAGAGTTTAGGAGCAGTCTCGCCGTAGGGACGCAGATCCTATATAGTTTGGTCAGTTTATAGCTGTGCTAATGACATAAAGGTCTCACATATTTGAACCCACATCTCAGTGGCACAATTGATAAAAATGCATGCATTTGCCTCGCGCAACATTTGGTTCACGGTTCACTTAGATTTGATTTGGTTAATTCAAAATTAAAGCGCTTTTAAAAAATACAAGAAGACAAAATATTTTTTTTTATATCTTCGTTGCCTGCATTTTTATCAATTGTGCCACTGAGATGTGGATTCAAATTTTGTTAGTTCAAAATTAAAGCGCTTTTAAAAAATACAAGAAGACAAAATATTTTTTTATATCTTCGAATAAAACCTGAAAAGCCTCAAAAAATTTATGATAAAATATTACCCCTAACAGTCTATATAATAATAACAAATTTTAACTAAATCAAATGAATCCAACAACAAACCAAAGAGAGTGACCCTAGTCATCTCTTCCTCCTTTCTTCATCTCTCGCTGCCCACTTCTACCCACCGGCATCGGTCATATGGACCGTAGGAAGAGTTGGAGGCGGCGCCACGACGGTGGTGTTGAGATCGAATTTGGAAGGGAAGAGTTGATGTTGCGTATGCTGCTACTCGTGGTGGTCTCATCACCGCTCCTGTCACCAATCTTATATGGCACTCTCGTTCTCCTAGACCGGGATGATTTTTAACACTAATGAAGCTCTTTAATATTAGTTGCACGTGCAGGTATCTGGTAATATGGACGAGAAATAAGATTGCTGAATTGCAGATTTTACCGAGCATGCATTCCAACAGGAAACAATTGTGCACGATCTTCTGCTTTGGATTATACTCCGCCACATAAGAAGACCGTTTTAACTAGATTCCCACAATTATTTGTCTTGCTCCTTTAGATTAATCATCAACGTTGACGTAGCAATCAACCCATCCCCATTGACACACCTGAAAGATCCTTATCAAAAAAGTGTTGCCTCTATCTTTTTGATGATGTGTATGCCATGAGAACAACCCAAAGGACACGTTCATGAACTGCCCGAACAAGGTATTATCCGCAACAGGCATCTTTTTAGAAGAGATAAAGAGAGATTCAATCTATGAGCAACTCTCCTATAACATGGAGGCCTCTAGACAACATTAAAATAAAAAAAATCATTGCCAAGTACTCCCTCCGGTCACAAAAAGAAGTCGCCGTTGACTTTTGGACACATCTTTGACCATTCGTCTTATTCAAAAAAGTTATATAAATATTATTTATTTTGTTATGATTTGATTTATTATTAAATGTATTTTAAGTATTACTTATATTTTTACATATTTGAACTAAAAATTTGAATAAGACGAATGGTCAAAGGCGAGTACAAAAGTCAACGGCGACTTCTTTTTGTGACCGGAGGTAGTACTTGGCAATGATTTTTTTTATTTTAATGTTGTCTAGAGGCCTCCATGTTATAGGAGAGTTGCTCATAGATTGAATCTCTCTTTATCTCTTCTAAAAAGATGCCTGTTGCGGATAATACCTTGTTCGGGCAGTTCATGAACGTGTCCTTTGGGTTGTTCTCATGGCATACACATCATCAAAAAGATAGAGGCAACACTTTTTTGATAAGGATCTTTCAGGTGTGTCAATGGGGATGGGTTGATTGCTACGTCAACGTTGATGATTAATCTAAAGGAGCAAGACAAATAATTGTGGGAATCTAGTTAAAACGGTCTTCTTATGTGGCGGAGTATAATCCAAAGCAGAAGATCGTGCACAATTGTTTCCTGTTGGAATGCATGCTCGGTAAAATCTGCAATTCAGCAATCTTATTTCTCGTCCATATTACCAGATACCTGCACGTGCAACTAATATTAAAGAGCTTCATTAGTGTTAAAAATCATCCCGGTCTAGGAGAACGAGAGTGCCATATAAGATTGGTGACAGGAGCGGTGATGAGACCACCACGAGTAGCAGCATACGCAACATCAACTCTTCCCTTCCAAATTCGATCTCAACACCACCGTCGTGGCGCCGCCTCCAACTCTTCCTACGGTCCATATGACCGATGCCGGTGGGTAGAAGTGGGCAGCGAGAGATGAAGAAAGGAGGAATAGATGACTAGGGTGGTTGTGACTAGCGTGACGACAAGATAGAAGGGCGAAATGGTGAGGGCCGCTAGTGATGACCTCAGGTGAGGCTGGCAACGGGGAGATGCACGGAGTAGATTCCGAAGGAGAAGAACGAGGGTGAATGTAGGAGACAGAGCTGTGCATGGAGTAAAGGGATTTGTCCCTATGACCATATCCTCTCCCATCGTGTGTGTAACCACGGTGCCGCACCATCCATACTTACAATTTGGAGAATTGGCGTGCAAACGCAGTGCATGTGCATCACCTTGACAGTCGACAACCTTCCATCCTTGCCGAGCAAATGCAGATCGAAGACATGTGCCCCATGCTCTATCAGCGCACTTACAATGCAGTTTCTCCACTTGTTTCTTTCTATGCCATGTAGAATAAAAAGATGACATAACATAGAATTAATGTAGAGAGAGGATATCTTTTTTCTTTAAGAAATCATTTGTATACTCATAGTGCTAAGTGAGAGTGTGAGAAAAGGTGGGTACTAGAATAGACATTTTTATAATATTTCATTTTAATAATGAAATTTTGTTTTTGTAAGTATTGGTCTCCCGGTTTTGCCTAATATTTGTAAGCGCTAAGTGCATTGTTGAACTAATAATTTATTACCCAGAATCATTCCTATCTTGCACGTGGTTGGCTCTATAGTGGGTTTTAGCCCCCAAATCAAAATTAGAGAGGTCACCTCCTCACGTGCTCCCGGCTACTTGCTCGCCTCCTCCTGTGATCTTGGCCGAAAGTAGAAAGATCTTGCTTTAATGTGGGCGGATTAACCGCTTGGAAATAATTGCGGTGCCCTAAATAAGCAAAAATAGAAAAGGTCAACCGCTCTTCGTACTTGGTGCAACATTAAGTATAATGGAAACAAATTCATAAAATGATTTTAGGCCAATAAAACAAATTTTAAAAATAGACTTTGGTTCAATACATCATTTACACAGTAACAATACAAAATATAATAAACAATGTCATTTTTGTTAGAAAAAAATTCATTCTCCATTCCAGCACTTGCCATTTTTGTGAGTCTTTATAATCAATGTCACAAATCCTCTTGCACATTTTCTTCTAGCATATGTCAGTATATTTAAACAAAGCTCAAAAGACATATTTCTCTTCAACTTTTTCAATCTCCAATTTTAATGTATTACTGCATTAACACATTAAATATAGACTTTTAACTTGGTATGATATTAAAATGGTAAATTTGCAAGCTAATGATAATATCTTTTTCTCCTTGTGTTTCTGGCCACCCACAAGGTTTCCCTCCTTATGTTCATGTTGAGCTCTATCTTTTAAAACTTTGCCATCAGACAATTCTCTCACCTATGTCATATATTATTTAAGGTAAAAAATATATATTGAAAGCAACTATTTAAAATATAACAGTGGGTAAAACGTCTTTGAAACGTACCAAATTCCTCTCGAGCATGTAACTAATACATGCATTCAGTACACCCCTCAAATATGATGTCATCTATGCAATCTTAAATAACAGTGCAAAATAATGTATCTTCACTGACTTTATCTAGCATATCAAACAATACATTCGATGGTATTTTCTTAAAACCACAAATAACTTTGTATAAAGAAAACAAAACAAAATGTATATTATACACAATATGCAAAAGATAATATGAATGCGAAAGAAAGTAAATTGCATGAAAAAACACCTTCAACTGTCTTGTAATCTTGGCATGTCGATCACCTGAATTGATCTTTTCCCATGCCTACACAACTGCTTTTCCTCCATAACCCTGAAAATTTGGGTTTTCAGTTTAGCTTATATTGATGTCTCCATAAGCTTTCGCAAAGAACATTTAGTATAATAATTACTGCTATTTTTTTCTTAATGATAATATCTGGCTTGCCTGTTAAGATGTCAGTTGAATAGAACCACACACATCCAAGGTTAGGGCATTTGAATTATTTTTAGGTTTAAGTAAGCTTAAACAATTATTTTTTTGCAACTTACATCATCCCAAAATTCACCAATAGCCTCTCTATTAATTATGAAATCTTATAAAATATTAACATCAGCGATAGTTGTAAATTTTTAGACAAAGTTAATGTATTGAGCATGAAATGAAACATGAGTAGAGGGGATATGAACAGTACTAACATCGAAATCCTTGGAATGTACTACCACATGTCGATTAAAGTTGATCATAGAAAAGAACTTAAGGGAACACCTATCCTTATTGCAGCTTTTCGGTTTCAAACCAAGCAGACCGACACTTATTGTTAAGTCTTCCATATCTTTATGATTAACCATTTCCCAATCTGTATTTTATTTAAATTTAATCTCAGATAATTTAAGTGTAAAAAATATGTAATATATCATTTCATAATGCAAGTTAATTGTACCATTTTTTTCCAAAAAGTAACTGCAACATGCTGGAACATTGTTAAATTCACGTAACATCAGAAAGCCCTTGTTAATCACAGCACTTTCACAATGAAGCATATTTGTGGAAAAAAAATGTTTCCTCACTGACTTCATTAAGAATAGGAAAAAGCTCAGTTGACAACATTTTCTCAGAACTATTTATAATACCGTGCAGAAAAAGAAAGAAAAATTATTTTATAAAAAACCAAACCTTCAAAAGGCACCTTTAGTAATTCAAAAATCATACCAGTCCTCACAAACCAACTCGACCAGACTCAATCCGATGCCCACCAAACCCATTGAGGTGGACACCCCCAACAGAGTCCAATGCCAACAGACCGAATCCGTTGGCCACACTCCAACACGAGGTACCACTGACCGGACCTAGTCCGATGACTCCAAAGAAAAACCACCCGAGACAAACTCCACCGCTACGCTACCAGGATACTTACCAAAATCCACGTATCCGTATCCGAACACGTGCCAGATATGGATACATTTGGTATCCGTATCGGACTTTTTTATTTTCAAATAATAAAAATAAATCGAATACTTGTGGGATACCACGAAGATACTTGTGGGATACCGTGGAGAGAGAAAGGGGTGAAGAAGAGGGATGGGGTGGGGTAGAGAGAGATGGGGGCGGAGAAGAGGGAGGGGAGAAGGAGAGGAACATGGCGGAGAGAGAAGGGAGAAGAAGAGGGATGGGCGGTGGATATGTGGGGCTCACTAGTAGCGAGGGTGGCTAGCAGAAGGGACAGCGAGGTCGGCACGGCAGCTCTTGGCGAGAAGGACAGCGGCGCCCAGCGACGGAAGGGACGGTGGCGGCGGCCGTTGGCGGGAGGTGGTGTAGCGGCGGCGACGCAACTACAAACAGGGAGCTCTGGCAGGAGACGCATTGGCGGAGGGAGAAGAGAGGGTAAGGGGAGAGGCCACGCAGGCAGGGCGCGCGGGCGCCTCTTGTTGTTGCCGGCGGGGAGAGGCCTCGCCGTGCCGGTGCGGGTGCGGGTGCGGGTGCGAACGCGATGGTGGATTTGTAAACTAGATAGCACTCCTAGATAGCAACCCTACTCAAAACGAGCATTGTGTCCCGCACGTTTGCGCGGTTAGATTTGTGTTAGCATATAGAAGAAGTTTATCTCTAACTAATAATTTTTTAGCTAATCTTCAACTCATAATCTATCTCTAATATATCATATCAGATTTAGATTTTATTTCTAATATATTAGATTAGTTTTACTAGTTTGTTATTGAGATTATTTATTTATATTTTTTATCTGATTCGGTGGACGACAATTAAACGATTATCTGATTCAGGGATACTGATCGGATGGCGGAGGATTTGCCACTTTATGATTTTCCTTTTGTCTGCGTCCACGATGGATCTAGTCGTCCTGGCCGGAAGCACCACGGGCACGCGACACACGAATGGATGGGATCGACTTCATGCGCTTGGTGGATTACACGAACGCCATTATCGGTTTCTATTTCTTAAATGTGTACGTACGTGCATGTTTGTACGTGCTAGCTATATTTCGTCTGTTGGAGTCGCCGCTCGGTCTCTCCTCCCGTGCACTTCGCCATGGAGCGCTGCTCCTGCTCACTCGCTTCCCGTAGAGCCAGCCCTGATCATGCACATAATCTCCAACTCACGATCTCTCTAATATATCAGATTAGATTTAGAGTACCTCTAATAATATAGATCAGCTTTAGTACTTATCTTTTTTATCTTTTTAGTATTGACTGTTAGATTTACATAATATTATCCATATTCAACGATGCAGATATTTTCTTTTTTCTATAATTAACGCGATAAGTTTAGTATTTTTTATTAATGTGGGAATTTATAGGATTTTAGGATTGATGTGGTGGCTCTGTTTAACCCTGCTTGTGGCCTTTTCCGAGCTTAAATTAGCATTTGATCTCGGATTTAATCCTGGAAGAAAGTATCCAACCAAAGGGAGGAGTTCTAGTTAAAGGTAATGAACTCTATGGCACCTTAATTGATATCCTCTAGGGGTGCTATCAATTATAAACTAGAAGTAGGGGGACTTGCGTAAATTGCGCCTCCCCGAGACTTGGACTCGAGGGGAGGTAAGATCTATCCTTTAAACAAATAAGCATCCCATCCAAGCCTCCCATGGCATGGGAAGTCTTTTACTGGTTTGTCTATACCAACCCCTCCAGGGCGAGGGCTCTGGCTCTCTCTGCTCTGCTGAATTTATAGGATTTTAGGATTAATGTGGTGGCTCCGTTTAACTTTGTTTTATATATATATAGTAGATAGATAGATAGTAGGTAGATTATTGCAGACTGATCAAACCAAATCATACAATCTGGCCTATCAAAGTCGTCTGTGGTCGTTCCAAATAGCCCCGATATTGCCAAGCGCCAGGCCGCCAGCCCGAGCAATAGTGCTACTGGCTAGCTTTTTACATGCCATGCATAACAAACCGATGCTTTCCTATAAACGAAAGGAGCAGCGCAATTGTATTTTCTGAACCTGAAATAGCTGTTCCGCTTCAGCCTTTCCCAACGCGAATGCGAGTTACTCGGTTCATAAAAAAACAGTGCATCAATCATCAGATCTCGACAGGCATGCAAATACGGAGAAAAGAACGGCAGAACAAAAATTAAAACATGAATTGGAGTCAAAGATCTGCTGATTCAGGCATTCAGCCCCGTGGCGTACAAGATACAAAAACTACGATTTCGATGGCAAAAGAACAAGCCAAAAGCTGCTCGATCGGTCTTTCTAGGCCAAATCTGCTCTGGCTTGGAGCCACCACAAGAACACTTCTCTGCCAAAAAAGGGGGATAAGTTCTACCTCTCGCTGTGCATAATAATTAACGAATCGCAATCAACTGCAATGTGATCTGAACATGTTACAGTACTAGTATTTTTTTGTACAAGACCAAATAATACAGATTCGTATCTTCGCGTTTGACTCGAATACTCGATTGAGATGTGGTTCTTCACTGAACATCAGTCCCGTGAACTGGTAGCCAGCAGAATTCCATCCACAGGAGCAGGCTATGCACAAGCAGGAAACACACTGTCAGATTGACAGGTACAACATTTGTTTTGAGCGAATTAAAAGGTACAACCATTAAAGAAAATATTTAGGGTCGTCCAACGTAGACATCAAATCATTCATCAAGATCAGTGAAATCATGATCAGATGGTGGCTTTCCTCAAAAAAAAAAAAATGACCAGATGGTGGCAAGGGGCATTTAATTTGCCACCTCACGTGGGGATCGTCCCCATAGGACGCCTTTCCTACTTGGCTTTTGGCTCTACATTGTGTTACTTAAGCTTCACTTTAACCGCCATTACATCAGCTTGTGTCGCAAACAGTGCAACGATCAAGTACTGATTTGTTCCTAAACCGGACGTTAATTATTGCTGCAGTGGGAGTCCCTGCACAAGCATCTGTTGCTCTTTGCATTGAGCATTGACCTGTCCCCCGAAAGCGAGGTGGGCGGCAATGGAATTACTCTACGGGAAAATGTCTTGATTAAAATAAAACGTTTCCGAAGCAATTGATCAATAGTTTACCTTAATCTGTCCATCTCCAAGTACACATAACCTATAGCTCTGCTATGATGGAACTATAGAAGTCATTCAAACAGGCGAAAACGCCTTTCTTTATGGAGAAATTCAGGGACCTATCATGTACTACTCCATTATTGCGCCCATGCTGTGAGCCTGTGACAACTTCGGATCATGTATTCATGCTCCACTTGGTGCAGTGTCCAGGGAATTCGGTTTCAGGCTCCACATTGGTAGCCTCTTTTGACCAGCACTGGGAGTGGGAGAAGACACCTGCTTTTGGTGCCACTTGGTTTGGACTATCACTAGTCACGGCAGCCACTACAAATCGTGCAGCGGCATGTGTAGCTCAAGGGCTGGGACAACACTCGCTGTTTCTTGGCAATTAGTACTTTTGTTTCCATGTTATTTTCAGTTTAACAGCTTAACGACTTATCTACGTTTTAAAAAGGCGTCGGACGTCCGACGCCTGGCGCGTGGGCCGGACCAGCTTGGGCCGTCCGATCGCCGGCGCTGCGCAGATCCAACGCAGCTCGCGCTCCCTGCGTGCTAGGTGATTTGTTAGCCGTTGCAGTTGATCAATTTTCTAATTAAATTTTTGATTTTTGTATAAAATTCAAACAGTGTTCAAAATGCATGGAATAAATTTCATAATTCGTCTAAAACAGAGAGCAGCCTATTTTAAATACTTTTTTATTTTTTTATTTTTTTCTTCACTTTTTTAATTTTTTGATGTGAAACTAGGAGAAGACACTTATGAAATTTACATCTATACTAGTGAAACTTGACTGTGTGCTGATGAAACTTGGATGAAACTTCGATGTAACCTAATGAAACCTGTTGAAACTTGAATTAACCTGATGAAACTTGAAGAAACTTGTATGAGACCTGTTGAAACTTGATGAAACTTGCATTAAACCTGATAAAACTTGACAGTTCGGCAAGTTTAACGAATATGAAATCCAGGTTTCAGTAGGCAAAACCCAAGTTTTACCAGGTAAGTTTGAAGACCAGGTAAGTTTGAAGAGTTATACGGCAACATACATCTTGTTTTGTTCATAAAAATACGAGGAACACATTGGTGCAACCGGTTTGTGGATTAGAGCACCCAGTCAAAAATTATGGCTTTCAAAAGAAAAATGTTTGTGGGACCCACTCACTACAGGAAAACGAACTGTTAACGTCGGCCAAAGTAGTTTACGTCGGCCCGGAACAAGCCGACGTAAACCTAGCCGTTCTTTACGTCGGCCCGCCTGGGCCGACGTAAATAACCGTATTTACGTCGTCCTGGCCGACGTAAACACAAGCGATCAGGCAGCAGCTGAACCTGGTGACGTGGCGGCGGTATTTACATCGGCCTAGCCGACGTAAATAAGCGTATTTACGTCGGTCTGACCCGGTCGCGTAAAAAACTGTTTTATTTACGTCGGCTTGGCCCATAGCTTCACGCCGAGCTGTCTCGGTATTTTTCCCACTCGCGCCGCCGCCGCCTTTCCCACATCCGACGCCGCCACCGTGCCCCGGCTCCGCCCCACCGCGCCGCCGCCGCCGCCGCGCTCCGCCCCACCGCGCCGCCGCCCTAGTCCGGCCCACAGCGCCCCGTCCCGCCTGACGCCGCCCCGACACCGCCGCCGCCGCCGCGTCGCCCACTATTTTGATCTTAAAATGGTTGAAATTATTTTTAGGCATATATGACTCAGCAGTTTGGAACGCCATTAAGTCTTCCTCCATTCCGGCCTCCACCTATATTTACACAACAATCTCTCATTACGATATGTATCGAATTTAAACTTTTTGAATGTGCATGGTTGTGTAACTTAGAAATTCTAATATTGCATTACAATTTAGAGTTCGGTGGCTCCTCCAGACGCCAATGTTGGTGGCGCTTCTTCTTCGAGAACTCCGCTAACCGTTGGAGACTACCTGGGCTCAGGAGGCGATGCTGGTAGCGGACATCAGTTTAATAATACTCCTCCAAGTTAGGTTATGTTGTGAACTATCTTTTCATGTATGTACATGTGTTGATGTGTTGAACTTGTCGGTGCTTGTATGTGAACTTGTATGCGAACAAGTGTATTGGAACTTGTATGTGAACTTGTATGCGAACAACTGGATTGGAACTTGTGTGTGAACTTGTGCATTGCAAAATTATACGAACGTGTTGAATTGTGGGAATGTGTGGATGGGAATGTGTCGAAATGTCTATTACAAATGTTCAGTGTGTATTGGAAATGTGTAATGTGTGGAATGAAAATTTGAAAAATAGGGTTGCGGAAAAATTTGGGTAGCTGGAATGCTCCAGTATTTACGTCGGCCAGGCTGGCCGATGTAAATACTGAAGCTAAGCGGGCACCGTGCGGCAATGATCCAGTATTTACGTCGGCCAGCCTGGCCGACGTACATACCGCGGATGCCACATTGCTGTTTCTCGTGCCGTGCCGAGCTGTATTTATGTCGGCCAAACTGGCCGACGTAAATAGACCTGGCGCCACGTGGCGCGTTGTTGTGATCTGTGGAGGCGCTATGTACGTCGGCTTGGGCCGACGTAAATAAGACAACGATATTTACGTCGGCCGCGGCCGACGTAAATATGCCAGCCACAGCGACGCCTCCACCCGACTAGAAGTTTTAAATAACTGCTATTTACATCGGCGGCCGACGTAAATACCGTTATTTACGTCGCCCTACTTACGTCGGCTTTCGTGCTATTTACGTCGGCTTCTGGCCGACGTAAATAAGTCGGATTCCTGTAGTGACTGCATGCCAGCACAGTCTCGTTCCAGCACGTTCGCGCGCGCCGCGCGGGCGTCCGGACGCGCCGGCCTTTCGGGCGCAAGTGTCTCTCTTTTAAAAAGGCATATGTTTTTTGAGTTTTTTTACTCTCTTTTTTCGCTATTTTGAAGATGGGTTCTAACGCTTTAAAAAAGCAAATCAAACGAAATGGATCTGTATCTCAAGACTATCTTGAGAAGCTCTCGAAATTCAGTCATTTCATCCGTTCATCTGTTCAGTTTTATCCGTTCAGCTGTTCAGATCAGCTCAGAAGAACATGAACTTTAGAAAAAGAGAGCTTGCAAGCTGCAGCGTGCATTCTACCCGTGATTGGATGCACCAAGGAAGAGGTCTAGTCAGCATCTAGGCAGCAGCAGGAATATCGGATCCTTGAGGTGATTCTTCATAAGTCAAGTCAAGATAATTATGTGGGCACTAATGTTACAAAAGATCAGGTTTAAGTAGTGGAGTTTGCAACAAAGTACTCTCGCTACATATACGGCAGTGACTTGTTTTTCAGCGCTCCATCTCACCTCATACCACTGGATGTGACAGGATAACTGCAAAATATATAGTTGTGGGTTATGTGCTTGGGATTGGGAATATGCGATCAAATGCTATGGTTGTGATGTTTGGATTAGTAGGGTTTTAAGGAGAGATGCAGTTAAAAATCTATCTATCTATCTATTATAAGATGCTAGCGGTATTTCACACTCCGGTTACGTTGGAGTGTTATATAGGTGGTTTTCCCAACTCCTAATCGCTTAATTTACTTGATTCCTTCGAGAGACCCGCTACTGTTTTCTTCATAGTACCAAGAGAGAACCACCTTTTCGCCAAAAGTCGTGATAAAAGTAAGATGCCAGATAAATGGTTAAAACATGATTCAAATATATCCGGTGATCTCAAGCCCTAAGAGGTCAGATGAAGCGCCCTAAAAAAACGTGTTAAGTGCCTACTATCTTCAATTCTTTGCCCGCATGAGGAGACAACATACAGGGAGCGATGCTTATCTGGTAAACTTATCGACAAAACATGGTGGTTTTGGGCGGCAAGCTATCCAAGAAGTTAACGTCTGATCTCCATCCCATCTTGGCTTCTGCTTAAATTATTGGTCATGGACGGTCCGTCCATAATTCCATGCCAATGATCATTCACAAAACAATGATCTTGTTCTCCAGCACCTCCATCCAATGTACCGTTGGGTCGGTGGCTTAGTGTTATTCAGGACAGTTGCAGACCATGTTAGATCACATCGATCCCTAGCTAGTAGAAAAAGCTAAGACTTGACTCATTTATTACGCAAAAGTCAAAACACTTACTTGAAGACTGAAAAAATATTTGTAAATAGTTCATTGTTTACCGTAACTATTGGAATCATAAATAGTACATTTTTGTAGGGGAGGTACCCCCTCGCGCCACGTGGCTCCGTAGGGAGCCACCCCCTCGCGCCATGTGGCTCCGTCTCTGCGCAGCGCGCTTGGGGAGCTTAGCGCAGCTCCTGCCGTCGTAGCCACGTCACCGCGTTTTTCTCGGCCCATCCGATCAGCTTTCTGCGGTCGATTAGCGTCTCTGTCCTGGTATTTTTGCAAAAAGACCCCTGACTTTTCACAAATCAGCCCGCGGTCCCTTTCCTCATACGGTCGGATGGTCCGACCTCCTCTGCCCTCTCTCCCGCAACCCTAGCCGCCCTGCCCCGCCGCCTCCCCCCACCCAAAAAACTCCCTCCCTCTACCGTTCTCCCCTCCACGCGGTGCCTCGCCGCCTCCGTCGCGACGCCGACGGCCCACTCCGTCGCGCCCGTCCCCCCCGTTCCTCCTCCGCCGCCGTCCTTTCCCCTGCAGACCTCCTCTCTTTTGATCGCTGTCGTCTGCTCTTCTCCCGTCCATGCCCTCCGTGCAGGCCCGACCCGCCGCCGCCGACCTCCGTGGAGGCCCGATCCTTCAGTGGTTGGGCCCCGGGAGCCCGGATTCGTTCTCCCGCTTCAGCAAAGTCAGCAACTCCCAGCTGAAAATTTTGAGGGTTTTCTCACTGGAGAGATGGTACGAACACATCCACCACCATTTTGGGTGACGGACAGAGATGAACGCTAATCTGAATTTTCGAAGATCAAACAACAACCCACAAATAAACATGCAGCTCATTCCAGTTCGCTCTATGTAAGAAAAACGAGACTAAAATACTAGCTCAAGATCAGATGACGAGAAAAACCATCAATTATGACCAGAGAACTTTTTAGTTCTTGCACTAGTGCGAGCATGGACATCGTAAAGTAGAGGACTGAGAACAAAAAGAGCTTATAGTAGAGAGTATAAAACACAAGTTGGTTTTCACAACCAATACAAAACGTACGCATAGTAGGAAAAATGTAAATGACAAGCAAATTATATCAACATACACAGATTGCCATCACAAAACGGCACAAACACCACCATATATGACAGTATTCATCTGTACTTCTGTAGTGCTGATTGCATGATACTACTCCATTTACAAAGCTAAAAAGCACGCAATTAACGGTGCAAAATCGAAACAAACCTGCATGCGAACAACAGCGAACTCATACGATCGAATTAACGCATTTGCACATAATGATTGATGTCGAAGCTACTGATTAACGCACCTATCATTGCATCTCTCGGTTTCCCCTGGAGATCTCGGCGCTTGAGCTGACGTAGGGGATGAATCTGCCGAAGATGCTGCCTGGGAGGAGGGGGCCGATGGTGCAGGTGATGCGGCCTTCGAGGTCCATGGCCACCACCATCTCCGCTCGAGGGTCAAACATGAGCACCTCCCTGTGGCCCTGCGAGCGGAGCAGCGCCACCCCCTCGCAGTTCCAGAGCTTGCAGCTGTCGAACTGGCCAGCAAGAGTCCACGGGATCTCGACGTCGAGGCTCTCCCAGGGGTCGCGGTCGCTGTGCGCGTCCAGGACCTCCAGGTAGAGCACCGCCGCCGCGTCCAGGTAGAGCACCTCCACCTCGCGGACGCGGTCGTCAATCGATCGTGTGGCGCCGCCGCCGGGAGAGGGGGAGCGGAGGGGAGAGGAAGGGGAGCCGCCTTAGCAGGTTCGCCTGCCTAATCTAGCAGGCTTGGCAGGCCGGCCTGTCTAAGCCCACATCGCAAATAGCAGGTCCCTGCATGGGCCACTAATTCGATTTTCGCAGGAGGGCCTGGCAGGCCGGCAGGTGAGCCCGCACCTGCCTGCATCCTTATGATGTGTAACTTAACTTAGCCCATCTGTGTAGGTTCAACCGACGAACCGACACAGAAGTGTGCGAGTGACTTAGCCCTTGTTTGTTGCGGATTAAATTAAATTAAATTAAATGAGAAAGAAAATTTATTTATGTATAAGCCAAACTATGTAATATTTTCTAGTCATTTTGATGGGTTTTAAATAGTTCTTCTTAAAGTTCGTAAAATAATTTTTTCATAATTTTTTGAATTTTTTAAAACGTCTTTCACTTAACTAATTTGGGTCTACGATTAACAAAATACAATAAAATCACTTAAAAATAAAATTCACCACGAGTGACTTAACTAATTTGGGTCTACAATTAACAATACTATGTCTCTTTCACGATTACACCTTCATTGTGATCACTACGATGATACATAGTGTCAGTATCACTTATATTATCATGCCTTAGATCGCCTTCTACGAAAGGTGGCTGCTCGTCGAATTGATTGTATTCTTCCTCATCGACCACATTCTCCACCCCAACAATCCTTCTTTTCCCGTGAAGAACAACATGATGTTTTTTGTTTGCTGGGACTTGGCCATAGAAGACTTGTGCAACATGCTTTGTTAGAACAAATGGATCGGATTTGTATTCAACATGACCCAAGTCCACAATAGTGAATCCATACTTATCCACCTTTACACCTCTTGGTAGCTTGACCCAACGACATCAAAACAATGGGACCTTGAAGATGCAATAGTCGAGCTCTCAAATCTCCTCTATAAAGCCATAATAAATCCTCTTGTTATTCCCAGTGTTGTCATATGCGTTAATGTGGACACCACTATTTTGATAAATGCTTTTTTCATCCTGAGTCTTGGTGTAAAATGTATATCCATTGATATTATATCCTTGCCATGTCACAACTGTATTTGCTGATCCTTTTGCCAACCAATTTAGGGTTGCACTGGTTTCTTTACTAAACATGTATTTTTTAACCATTGAGAGAATGTTTTATCCCTCTTTTTGGTGACCCACGATTCTGACCGCCCTGGATTATTTGCCCGAATTTCATCCCTGTGCATACTCATATATGGGGACACCTCGATCGATTGTTTCAACACTTTGAAATGTGCTTGCAAAAACAACTTGTAATCATGATTAGCTGTTGACTTCCTTCCTATTGTGCCTTGTCCAGCTAGCCTCCCTTCATGGCGAGACACAGGCACCCCACAGGGTTGATATCAGCCATGTAGTCAAGACAAAACTCAATGACTTCCTCTATCGCATAATTTTCGATTATGCAACCCTCAAGTCGAGACCGATTACGTACGTATGTCTTAAGAACCCCCATGTACCTCTCGAATGGGTACATCGAACGTAGGAATGCAGAGCCACATATCTTTATCTCTCTAACAATGTGGACAATTAGATGGACCATGATATCAAAAAAGAAAGGAGGAAGATATAACTCTAGTTGGCATAGAGTCTCGACCACGTCATGCTCCATTTGATCAATTCCCATGGGATCAATAACCTTTTGTGAGATTGCATTAAAGAAGAAACACAACCTCATTAGTACTTCATGGACCTTGACTGGCAAAATCCCTCTAATTGCCACTAACAGCATCTGGGTCGTTATGACATGACAATCATGAGACTTCATACCGGCCAGCTTTAGGTCCTTCATTGAGACAAGTCGCTTGATATTGGCAGAGTATCCTGATGGAACTTTCACACCATGTAGAAACTTACAAAAAGCATACTTCTCTTTTTTAGATAGAGAGTAGGACGCAGGTGGAAGATATAATTTTCTATTTTCGGTATCCACAGGATGCAACTCTGGCCTGATATTCATATCTTCTAGGTCCCTTCGAGCCTTTAGTCCGTCCTTCGTTTTCTCCTCAGTGTTCACTAAGAGAGTTAGTACGCTCACACACACATTCCTCTCTATGTGCATGGGGTCAAGGCAATGCCAAACATTCAAGTACTTCCAATAAGGTAAACTCCATAGTATTGATCTCTTTTTCCAAATGATGTTCTCGGTTTTTGAATGTTTCTTAATTTTCTTTCCCGCATCCTTTTCAAAAATAACTTCTATATTCCTAACCATATCGTAAACCTCTTCCCCGCTACAAGGCCTGCCAGCTACACATTGTTCTATTGTTCCGTCAAATTGTCTTGCCATGTTACGGTATGGATGTGTCCGTCTCGTAAACCTCCTATGTCGCATGTATACCATCTTTCTGGAGTGCTTCAACCACACACTCTCAGTTTTCCTTCGCGAAGATCAGTACCGGTGGCCTGAAGTTATGTTGCCTTGGTTCAACAAATGCCCCGAAGCATGGCATGCTCTTAGCCAATACTGGGCTTCAGCAGAATTTGTTTAGAAATCAAATAAGAAGAGGGGTAACAGAGAGGCCGGCCCGAGGGTATCTCAGCGGTACGGAGCCGATGGACATCTTCGTCTTGCGCGACGTATGGTAAGTTTCTTACGGTGTTGACTAATGTTGATATTGTCGATATTTCATTAGTTTAGTTTACTAATGTTGACTAATATACCATATGTGCACTAATGTTGTTCTATAGGAAGCTCAAAGTGGGTCTTGACCTACTGAGGTCGAAGCCTATATTAGAGGTCACCTTGGCTTTGATCCCACACAGCCAGACCAGCTATGCAGTGACAAGGCGACACAGAGCCTGGTTAGTACAATAGCTTTCTAACTGAAGTGAATTATTTATTATGTCCTAATGCTTTGATATGTTGGGCAGGCTTCTTATGGGCAAGTGATGGCCGATGCTCACGGGGCTGAGTACGACTGGAGAAGGGAAGAAGTCGATCCTGTGGCTCTATATAGTAGTGGAGGTGGCAAGAAATATGGTAGATTCTCCATATTTAATGGCGTCCTGAATAGTTCGGCTGTGTTAAGTTCAGCAAGATCATCGGTTTTTTCGCAAGGTAGTGGATCGAGCGCTCGTGAGACCCATCTATTACAGGAGCAATTGAGGCAACAGGTTGCCTAGCAAGCTGCACGCGAGGCCTAGCTACAGGAGCAGATGAGGCAACAACAAGAATACTTCGTTTCATGGCAGGCAGAGCAACAGGCAGCTATACAGGTAATCTTGTTCATTTTAAATCATTGCTCATTTCTACTTCAAATTAATGAAAATTACATAATTATGGTGCTTTTGATGCCTTATTTGAATTCCATATATTATTGCTTTATGTTAATAATATAGCGCAATTATAGTTAATTGTTAACCTAATAACTACAAATTTTACTTCATATTCATAATCAGTTCCTAATATATGCAATTCACTATTTTGATCTTAAAATGGTTAAAATTATTTTTATGCATATATGACACAGCAGTTTGGAACGCCATTAAGTCTTCCTCCATTAATTCTGGCCTCCACCTATATTTACACAACAATTTGCCATTACGGTATGTATCAAATTTAAACTTTTTGAATGTGCATGGTTGTGTAACTTAAAAATTCTAATATTGCATTGCAATTTAGGGTTCGGTGGCTCCTCCAGACGCCAATGTTGGAGGCGCTTCTTCTTCGAGGACTCCGCCGACCGTCGGCGACTACCTGGGCTCAGGAGGCGATACTGGTAGCGGACATCAGTTTAATACTCCTCTAAGCTAGGTTATGTTGTGAACTACTTTTTGATATATGCACATGTGTTGATGTGTTGAACTTGTCGGTGCCAGTGTTGAATTATGCGGACTTGTGGTTTGGAACTTGTATGTGAACTTGTATGCGAACAAGTGGAGTGGAACTTGTATGTGAACTTGTATGCGAACAAGTGGATTGGAACTTGTATGTAAACTTGTGCATTGCAAAATTATGCGGTTGTGTTGAATTGTGGAAATGTGTGGATTGGAATGTGTCAAAATGTCTATTGCAAATGTTCAATGTGGACTAGAAATGTGTGGATTGGAATTTGAAAAATAGGGCTGCAAGAAAAATTTGGTAGCTGGAATGCTCCCGTATTTACGTCGGCCAGGCTGGCCGACGTAAATACTGGAGCTAAGCGGGTGCCGATCGGTAATGCTCCAATATTTACGTCGGCCAGCCTGGCCGACATAAATACCGTAGATGCCACGTGGCTCTTTCCCATGCCGTGCCGACCTGTATTTACATCGGCCCAGCTGGCCGTCGTAAATACACGCGGTGCCACGTGGCGCTTTGCTGTTTCCAATGGAGGCCGTATTTACATCGGCTCGGGCCGACGGAAATAAGTCAAGGTATTTACGTCGGTCGCGGCCGACGTAAATATGTGAGCCACGGCGACGCCTCCACCCGACTAGAAGTGTTTACATCGGCCCTAACTCTTATTTACGTCGGCCGCCGACGTAAATATCGTTATTTACGTCGCCATATTTACGTCGGCATGCCGACGTAAATAGGTATTTCCGTCGGCTTTCGTGCTATTTATGTCGGCTTCTGGCCGACGTAAATAAGTCAGATTCCTGTAGTGTTTTAACTCTACAGAGTGGGTACACTTTACCCTAGAGAGATTTCACACCATGCGCTCAATCAAAAAGCCGTTAGACCGCAACTCATTGACCGTATTTGGGCACTGCTAGTGTTCAAGACTAATGAACTCGACCCATCTGATAACAGGACTCGAGGTTGAACTATAAGGTTCAGTTTGTATATTTATATGATGAATGGTCCTTATAATAGAAACATAGTTCTTTAGCCCCATTCTAAAAACCTACGCCTAGAGGTGGCCAAATGGCCGGTCCAGCTAAACTGAACCGCATCGGCCCTGTTTGGTGAACCGGACCTAACCTGGGCGCACCTCGGCCCGTCGGGCTAGCTCGGTTTGGTTCGCATAGTGGCGGCCCCGATTCGGTTAGGTTTGGCTCGGTTTGGTTCGCTACTGTAGTATATTAATTTAATTAAATATATGTATTTACATATATATTTTATAATGATAAATAACATATTTATTTAATTTATAATGTATATTTATGAAATATAAAGGTTTTTCATAATTTATATATATTTAAATAAAATAAACCTGCTAATAAAAAACCGGGCCGGCCCAGTTAGGTCAGGTTCATTTGCTAACTAAACCTAGGCCGAGATCGCAGCCCATTGGCCCAGTTTGCATAGTAACCAAACCAATTGGCCCGAACCAGGCCGGCCCGGTTCGGCCTGCTAGCCAGCTCTACCTACGCCTATCATGCACCAACTCGTGAATGGTTCCTTCCTAGTCGGAATAGTTTTTGGAGATAAGAAAATATCACTTCCACCACATCACCCATAATGTCTTATTTTCATAATAGACACTTACAAATATTTTTCAATATAAATTTGTGATAATCTAGGTAAATCATTTTAAACCATTTTTATCCTACCAAAAAAGGAGTATTATAATAAAGTTCTTTTTAGTAGTCCTTACATTTTGCCTATTAAAGGTATTACCTCAGTCTACTTGGTGGAATAACTACTTACTAGAAAATACCATTCTTTTATAATTATCACAAACATTTTAAAAATCTATGAAAACAATTAAATAATGCAAAGGCACATTCAATATGTCTCAAAGGACTTGGCTTGATCGGTCTCCAAGGGAGTTATGGCCTCCGCGGTGGCAGCGAGGTCTACAACTCTCACCACACGGATCGCTCAAATTCTCGACGGCCAAAGCCGTCGAGACAGATACCAAAACCGTCGAGAAAGATTAATCTCGACGGCCAGCCGTCGAGATTCAGCTGTCGAGACTGCACAGTCGAGAGAGAGAGTCTTTCTCGACGGCTCGGCCGTCGAGATTACCTGTATTGACGGCTTCTGTATCGCCATCGAGACATACGCACCGGGCAAGCACGACGTGATGGTGGAGTCTTTCTTGACGGCTGCTAGCCATCGAGATTGCTCATTCGCAGGCCACCGGCGGCCCAGCCCACTAGTTTTTCACGACGGCCTGTCGGCCGTCGAGAAAGCCCACGCGGATCGCTCAAATTCTCGATGGCCAAAGCTGTCAAGACAGATACCAAAACCGTCGAGAAAGATTAATCTCGACGGCCGGCCGTCGAGAATGCACGGTCGAGAGAGAGAGTCTTTCTCGACGGCTCGGCCGTCAAGATTACCTGTATCGATGGCTTCTGTATAGCCGTCGAGACATACGCACCGGGCAGGCACGACGTGATGGTGGAGTATTTCTCGATGGCCTCTAGCCGTCGAGATTGCTCATTCGCAGGCCGCCGGCGGCCCAGCCCACTAGTTTTTCACGACGGCCTGTCGGCCGTCAAGATAGCTTGTTCGCCCGGAGCTGGTCCCGGCAATGACAGCGCTGGCAAGTGGGCCATGGTAGTTTTCTCGACGGCCTGGTTCTAGCCATCGAGAATAATTGAAAAACAGCAAAAAAATTTAAAATTTGAAAAATCACAATAATTTTGCAGCCGCTACTGCACCCAGCAGCAGCAGCTGCAACCTGCACACCCAAAAAAGCCCGCGCATTCAAATTTCCCACAATTTCACAAATACACATATATCTCCGACAATTTTAATATATCACAAACATCACAGTATATAAACCACAAACATCAAATCCACATTCATAATATACGGTCACGACAAACATCGCAATGACAATATCAACATCATAAACACAATAGAACAAACATCATGGTTGTCATGGTGGCGTCCCGAAGAGCTGCTCTGCGAGGTTGGCGGCCATGTTCCCGGAGGCGTCGTTGCCCTGCTGCGCGTCGTCCTGAGGATGTGTGTAAGATCAAGCCTCCCCATGGGCTTAATGATTTTGGTAGCGTGTCGTCTTGAGGATGTGACACGTAGGACGGAGGCGCAGACATGGCAGAACCCGAACCCTGCGAGTTTTTTTAATTATTTAGTCGACATATTTGTACTATGCGATAGTGTATAGATTTAGCATAGGTGACTTACCGCTGGATCACGGAACCAGGGACGCTCGACGTTCAGGTAGTTGGGTGTGGGTACGTTGGCCGGCTGGGTCCCGTAGGTGCCAGGTGGTGCCATCTGTACAGGGTAGCCGCCCTGCCCAACATAGGTGCCTGTAGGGGCTGGGTGGCTACCTTACATGCCGGGCCACCTATGTAGGGACCCGTAATCCCCACCTGGCTCGAGGAGCTGCCCGCAAGCCTCGCGTGACAACTTGGACCGGCCTGCACATATATTTGATTATTTGATTTCGTTAGAACAAATGATAAAATTTGCATGTATAAAAGGATTTGAAGTGCGAATGCGTTACCCCAGCGACGAACGCCTCGAACTATCGAAGCTTTCTGTCGTAGTCCTCCTGTGCAGCTCTCAGACTCTCCTGCATCGCCCTTAGCATTTCTCTGTCATGAGCCCGCTCCTCCTCGTGTCTCTTCTGCTGCTGCTCCCTCTCCCTCTGCAGGCGATCCTCGAACTGGCGACGGGTCTCACCGCCGCTCTGGCTAGCCCGTACATCGGGCATATACTCTGAAGACCTGCAACATGCACAATATAGCAGTCAGTTTTGCAATCATAATATACAAGTGTACGAAAGAGATCTTACCGTAGGTGGTCGCCACCGATTGCCAGGCGCCCGTGAGCCTTGCAATATAAGATATATAGTTGTATTGACCAATCTTGTCGACACTTACCAAACGGAGATAAGCATGGGGATCCAAGGTCGGTTGTCCACCAGGCGGCGTATTTTTCGTGTGGGCCTGCTTCCACACATTCAAAGGACTGGGCCGAACCCCCGTCTTCACCAACTAAATTGTAATATGATAGACATGTGTTAGTACGAAAATCTAAAGTAATGACAAGTAAAAACTTTTTATTACCAATTTCTTCCCCAACTATGCGATCGACCACCTCCCGGTGTTAGATTTGTAGTCCTTAACGCCCCTGTTCTTTTTCGCCTTCTCGTACTTCCCCTTTCACTCGGGGCTGTCCCACTTCCTACCTATAGCCTCCCAGGCGTCCTCCTGACACCACTCAGGACGGACCTGGTTGTATTAACTGGCAGTCAAGTACAACTGACGAGCAGCCTAGGCCATGAGGTTTTGCTGCTCCTGTCTCCTACAAAAACAGAGAAAGGTGGAGCCAGTCAAGTGCAACTGATGAGCAGCCTGGGCCGTGAGGTTTTGCTGCTCCTATCTACCACAAAAACAGGGAAAGGTGGAAATTAGAAACGAACACATGAAACTTAAATGTATTGTGAGGTTGGGCTACTCACCTGTGATACTCCTGAAACGGTCGAGACACGGGCATTGGACATCATTTCCTGTACCCTCTGCTTCGTCATCCTCTCGATGACAGGAGCGAAATCAGTCTGCTGAAGTCCCTCCTGCGGAGCGAATCTGAGCTGAAGTAGGATATAACAACATATATGGTTAGAAGTTAAAATAAATAAATGTTTGAGTTATTGTGTATCGTACCCAAAACTCGCGGATGACCTGATCCGCGGCAGTGGTATCCCTTTTCCTCCTACTTCCCTGAGAGGACGACCCTCCCTGGCTATCTAGCACCTGCCCCGGACGCACTAGCTCCACTCTCCTGAGTCAGAGCTAGCTCCTGCCCGGGCTCAGAGGCCTCCTCCTCCTCCTCCTTCTGTGCATGTTCTTCTTGTTCTTCTTCGACATCCGGGTCTTCAATTGCTTGTAGTTCGTCAAGTCCCGACCCAATATCGACTACCATTGTGGCCGTCGTCAATTGCTTGTAATATAACGACGGCCTGAGCGTGGCCGTCGAGATTACGTAACCTATGTCGACGGTTTTATTGTGACCGTCGAGAATAACTTTGGCCGTCGAGATTTTGTGCGATTCCTGTAGTGTTTCCCGAGTCCTAACCGTGGGAGTCCACACATACAAGGAAGCACATATCACAATAAAACAAAAAGTGTTTACGGAATTTTTTTGAAGTAAAATGTGGAGAAAATCTCTTTTCAACACATGCAATATTGCTACCTTAACTCTAGCAATTTTAAATTCATAACTTCTACTAATGTAATGTCAACTAATATTTTCATAAAATTAATCAGACCTGATGGCGCTTGATGATTGGCACAAGCGACAACGACAAGCTGGCCATGGTGCGGCAGAGCGGAGATGGAGCACTACGGAGAAGGGGAGCAGAGACAAGCTCGGCAAGGGAGAGAGGAGAGAGCGGGGTGAGAGTGTGAGAGATGGAAGGAGAGAGAACGATTAGGATGGGCTAGTCGGTGTGCTGCACTACAGGAATCTACCTCAATACCGAGGGCCCCTTGTGATAAAGGCAGAAGCCCTCGCGATTAACTATTCACGAGGGCCGGCCCTCGCGAATAGATGCCCGCGTCCGCTCCCCCGTAAATAACGACAGAACACGAGGGCATGGCCTTCGTGAATAGTTAAACGCGAGGGTTTTAGTATGCCCTCACGACTCTCTGGCCTGGCAGATTTATCATGAGGGCCGTATTGCCCCACGACATGTCTGCGAGGCCCACGTTGGCGGGCGTGCACAGGGGATGGCCCACTGCTTCTCGCAAGGGCTCTGTGACCCTCGCGATAAGCCTAAGGTGCCCTAATAGTTTATTACAAGGGCCATTTAGCCCTCGTGAATTAGCATTTTCAAAAAAAAAATTTCAAATATGAATTTTAAACAGATTTCAACAACAGAAAAGCACATCATATATATCAATCACAGAATATATCAATCACAAATGGCCCAAATGCGCATCCACATCCACACATCGACATCACATAACATATCGACACATCGACACACCACAAAACACATATCCACATACACAACATTTCTTCCATTACGCATAGCATATACATATAAGAGGTCCATACGCATAGTCTCCATCCATCACGGGTTGCTCTTTTGGTTAGGGAAGATGGAAGGAGTACCGCCCGGTGGAGGAAAGACCGAAGGAGCGCTCTTTGGTGCAGGGAAGAGCGAAGGACTGCTTAGTAGGCTTAGAAACCCGCTTGTCCCACCTTCCGCCAACTCGCGCCGAGCGTCGTGATCGACTCCCTGGATCTGACTTAATTGATGGAGCGGAGCCCTGAAAGCATTAAAATTTTAAGTTTTATTTCAATTGACGCTTTAGGTTAGACTGTGATGTAATAACGACACTTACCGCATCTTGGACCTGAACAAAGGGTCGTGGTCCCCCGTTAGGTGAGTAACTAGCGCCGCCACCATGATCAACCTACCTGCTCGACCCACCTTGCACATTGGTGATCAATGTAGTGTTAATGCAAATAAATGAGGATCTAATGTAACTGATGAAAGGGGTTAAATGGGAATATCTGCACAAAGTTGTCCCCCTGAATGGAGCCTCATGAACTCAGCCTACCTTTATTGTTGTTCTCTTTCCCACTGCTCCTGAGCCGCTCTTTGGTTCATCTCCATGGTTAACCTCAACTCATGGAGCTCTTTCCTGTGTTGCTCCTCTCTCTCCCTTTCCCTCTCCTCCTCCCTCCTTCTCTCCCTCTCCATCTCCCTCTCGTGAGCTCTCTCCCGTGCGGCGCTGTGGGACCTAGCTTGCATCACGCATGAATTCACCAGATCTGAAACAGAAAAGTGTGGTTAGTATGGAGAAGTCATGTAACGCGGAAACCAAAGGAATGAAACAAATAAAGATCAAAGTCACCTGATGTAGTCGGAGCCCATCCCTATAGAGACCGTGTGACTTATGCCCCATGTGCGTGAAGATTACTTCAACGTCCAGCTCCTTTTCCGCGTACGGGTCACTGTCAGGGCCGTGCGTCTCCTTGTACGCTTGGATGTATCGATCCTGCATTCAAAACTACTGAGATTAGCAAGTCAAGTAGGGATAAACATTATAGTAATGATATAGGTTGCACTTACAATCTTGTCTTGTGCGTGTGGTGCCATGGCTGGACCGGAAGCTTCTCATTGTGCCTTCGGTGTCATTGCCCTCCTGTAGGTTTTCAAGGCACCTATGTCTTCCCTAGCCCTCTCGGACTGCATCACATTGTGGGTCATAGAGAAAAAACATCAAGAATGAATTAAAGAATAGGTCATTACCTCTTTCTTCCTAAAAAAAATGGCAGGGACAACCTCCCGATGTACTTGACGACTCCTTGCGCTGCCTAGTTGAGCCTGGACTGCTTAGACTTGGCCTTGAACTCTGGACTATTCCAATAATGGCAAAGTCCATCCCAAGCTTCCAGGTAGTTTTGGACCCACTCAGGACGCACCTGAGAGTATTGCTGAGGGGTCAAGTACTTGTCTGAAGCCTCGGTGTCAGTGAGCTCCTCGCCATGCTCTCTCCTGCACCCATGTTGATGTGTATGTCAAACAACATTACTAGCTTTGTAAAGAAGAGTTGTGGTTCAACTTACTTGTATCAATCCTTGGTTGTGTTGACACGCGTCCACCGCAGCTGGTCCCAGAAAAGACTCTCGGCCATGATGTCAATGACATTGTCGAAGTCCGAGTGGGTGAGGGGCGCACGAGGACTTTTCAGACCAGGCACTATCAGTGAAAGAAACATAAATTCGTCCTTCATGAGTTGAGATGGTTTTAGACAGGCCAACAAGAGTATGATCGAGCATTCATATTGAAAGGAGTGAACCCGTCCGTGGCAATTGCGAGACGCACGTTTCGTGGTTCGGCTGCAAAATCAGGATGTTTCCGATCAAAATGCTTCCAAGCTTCTCCATCTGACGGGTGAACCAACACATCAAGGTTCTGTTTGTGCAACTTGTGCTAGCTCATTCTATGGGATGTGTCCTCTGTCATGAAACACCGTTGGAGGCGGTCTTTCAACGGGAAGTAACGCAACACTTTCTTCGCCACATTAGACCGAGACTTGTTTCCATTAGATTCTATGGTCTTGAAGTACGGTGACTTTCCACAATGATCACACCAGGCCTTCCCTTCGTTGTAATACAACATGCAAAGATTCTCACAGTAATCTATATTCTCGTATGGCATTCCAAAACCCGACAGTAGCCTTTTACACTCATACCAGGTCCTGGGCATCTTATGTCCTTCAGACAGGGCATCACACCAACTAGCCAACATGTCATCAAAACATGCGATGGACAGGTTGAACTTGGACTTTACAGCCATCATATGTGTCAAATGAGAAAGGACCATCACTGACGTTGCATCGTGCAAAGGATGTTTGGCTGAGTCTAGAAGCTTAAAGAAATCAGCCATGCCTGGCTGCGAATTCTGTTCATCACCCTCGTAATCGTGGCCAATGTCAACAATGATGTCCTCCATCTGGTCTATTTCATTAAAACCTTTGAGGGGTCCAGCTGGCCCAACCTGCACACGAGTGCTGTCCCCATGGTATACCCACCGATGGTAATCGACCTTGAACCCATTCTTGACTAGATGCATCTCCATTTCGTCACGAGTTCTCTTCCGACAGTTACCACATTCAGCACAAGGGCAACGGACAGGGCATTGCGTCCCCTGGAAAGCTCAGGGCACGAACAGACAAGTCCCCTCAAACAATGCATTTGTGGATCGTCCGTTCGCCACCCATCCATCGTACATCCATCTCCTATCTTTTTCCATGCCTTCACGAACAAGTTGATACATATACATACTTGCGTCAAGGGTTTTTACACTTGGCTAATTAGGAAGGCTTCTAAACCCACCCACAAATGGTCGTTCGAGTACGATGCGTGCGTTGAAGAGGCCGGCGACGCAGTAAGGAGGGTCGGGGCGGCGTGCCGAGGTGGCGCCGGGTCGCGGAGGAGGCCGAGGCAACGCGCCGTGGAGGAGGAGGAGGAGGCCGGGGCGGTGGTGCCGGCCGGTGAGGCCACGCGGAGGAGATAGGGGCGGCACGCCGGCCGCCCCTGGCGCCTGTGCCTAGGAGAGAGAGAGAACCGAGAGGGAAGAGGAAGAGAACCGAGGGAGGCTTTTTTTCTTTTTTTTTCCACTCGAATCGCCCGCTTAATGCAGTTTTAACGGCACCGTTGACACCTCCGGTCACGGCATGCCAGTTTGAGGTAACGGGGAGTAACTTCAGTGCTACAAAATTGCACCACTCTACTTCAGTGCTAGAAAGTGAACTGAGGCACCTTTCAGTGTCACCAGATTAATTTTCCCTATATCAATTAGTTCGTGCACAATCATACATTCTAACTCGATTATCTTCACTTCAATGCAGGCACTCTACAGAGAGGCTTTCACTGATAAGCATGGCCAAGAGAAGGACCCAGAAGAGGAGCCCCTTGACCCTCTGGTCATACATGAGGCTATGTGCGGGAAGGCTCATGAGAGGCTAGCGATCGGAGGGGACAACCTGAGGTATGATACTGTCTATTTTATGTACGTGTCAGCTCATGTCATATTTTGTAACCACTAAGATCGCTTTTTTATAGGTCTGAGGATTACATGCCTCAGGTGAGGGCTGCCCACTCTCAAACGGAGAGCCGACGCGCCTTTGAGGCCCGCATTGAGAGGGAGAGGCAGCGGGAGAGGGAGGAGAGGGAGCGGGAGAAGGAGGAGAGCAGACAGATGATGCAGGCGATGAGGGAGAGACTGAGAACCCAAGAAGAAGCCAGACAGAGGCAGGAGGCGGAGATGGTGAGGCAACGATATGAGTTCGAGCAGAGGTTTGCCTATCTGTTGTCTATCTCTCGACTGGGCGAGGTATTGTCCTAAACCTATAATATCCATACACATGTAGTTTATTCCAATTTCATTTAGGCTGGTCCCAGTGGTACCGTTGGCGCTCCGGCCTTCTACGGGGGTCCGCCACCTTCTACTGGGGTCTGCCACCATTTCGCGGTGGATGGACACCGGCTCCCTACA
>SPJY01003964.1:138441-149055 GCA_005191435.1 Raddia distichophylla
CTGGGGTCTGCCACCGTTTCGCGGTGGATGGACACCGGCTCCCTACTACCCTCACGGCAACCACACTACTCCACCAGGCGAATACGTGGCCCAGCTCGCCCACATGGTGGCTTGCCGTATGTTACGGAGGCGGTAAGTCATTAACTCATGTTTCGAACCGTTTAAACGTGACGAACTAATAACCAACTGTTTTGTATACATGCAGGGTTCCGGTTCAGCGGTTCATGGTGAAATCCATGGCCAGGAGGGAGGAGAGACATCGGTGAGTCAGGAAAATCCCAACTGGATCACCGACCTCTTTACGAGCGCCCCGCCGTAGTTCACCCAGCCGCCTAATCGCCCAGAGAACCCACCGGAGAACGATCCTCAGCCTGATCAGTAGCTAGCTAGCTTTACTTTTGACTTTGATACTTTTAGTTGGAAACTTCGTCTTAGATTTGTTATTTGATAGCTTGTGGACTTCGATGTGCTATATATGTGCTTGTGGATATGTGGTAATGTTTAATTTGTGTATTTTATGGTTTGGATGTGTGGTTTGGATGAATTGTGGTAGCATATATGCGACGAGGGGTATATATATGAATTGCCGGGTATTTTGAGTTTGCAGGTGCGGCTGCTGCTGCTACTGGGGGCGACGGCGGCAGTCGCAGAAATTTGTGATTTTTTTACAAAATACAAAAATATTTTTTTCTGCTCTTAGTCTGTCTCGACGACTAGTACATGGCCGTCGATACTGCCCTGCAGGGGAGGCTATCTCGACGGCCACAACGTAGCCGTCGAGACTACCTAGACGGGAAGTTACCGACGGCTTCCAATATATCGTCGATATTGTCGCCTCCGTCCACGTCATCTGGACCTCGCCGCGGTATATGGCCGTCGAGACAGAGCCAACCATGCCGGTAATGGCATCCTGGGGGTCTGCCTCGACGGGCTATACTTTAGCCATCGATACTACTAGTGTCGACGGCCAGGCCGTCGACACTACGGGCCTCTCTCAACGACCTTCACTCGACGGCCTTGTCTCGATGGCCAGCCGTCGAGACTAAGTATGCCCGACAGTTGTTCGATTTTTATCGACGGCTTTGGCCGTCGAAACTGTTGCCACCTCCAGTAGTGGTCAGCGCCACATCAGCTATAGAGTTGTCACGTGGCAAGTATGAACCTCGGTGGACCCAGTTAAAAAGATTAGGGACCCAAAACTGCAGTTTCATAGATTGGGGACCCAGATGAGAATCGACTAGTAGTTTAGGGACCGCTCGTGTATTTTACTCTTTATTTAATTTATAGTGTATATTTGTGAAATATAATAGTTTTTTTCTTAATTTTTTATATTTTTACATAAAATAAATAGGCTAATAAAAAACCGGGCCGTCCCGGTTCGGTCGGTTCACTGTGCGAACTGAACCTAGGCCGAGACCACAGCGCGTTGGCCCGATTCGCATAGTAACCGAACCATCCGGGCCCGAACCGGGCCGGCCCGGTTTGGCACGTTGGCTAGCTCTAGATGATACCACTCTCACATCACAATGATGTCGACGTGCAACCACAATGAACGTGTCTTAGTAGTTATTATCATGAAACCACATAAAACCATACTTTGATAGTGGACTCACTTGATGAACCACATAAAACCATACTTTTGATAGCAGATCCACTTGATGAAACTATATTTCGATGATAAGATGCACATGATGATGTCACATGAAATCATGTGATACTAGCTTCTTGGTATGGCCCACATCTGCCAAATTTTTGGCATGGGAGCTATCTCATCCAAAAATACTTTGATAGTATAGGTTATAGGTGGCCCCAACTCCAAAGGTTTGTCTGTTGCAAAAGTTGTGAAAACGATCTAGCTGGTGTAGATCTTTTTTTTTGTGAGAGGGGGATAAGAGTATCTATCGGAGGAAATGATTTTTTTTGTGAGTATAGTGTAAAGTGTGAAAAAATTTTAGAGAATTGATAGTGTATAGGGAATAGTATTAAGGTAAAAAAATTGGAGTATGTGCTCGAGATGCTCCACACCACCTAAATGGGGAGAGCGATTGGAAAAACGATACAGTCAAACTAATCGATTTAGAGGAGAACCCACTGCTAATCAGTTAACAAGTGAGACCATCCTATTAGACCTCCTATCTCATCCTGTTAAACACTATTTATATGGGATGTCGAGACATCCTAAAATACAATACAGTTACATGCTCGCTTCTCTCTCGAAGAAAATCTCACACACTGTTTTACCTAACCAAGATTAATGTCGATGACTACAGAAACACAACAATAGTGAAGTGGTGCACGGAGTGTGATCCCTTGCCATTAATTACTGGAAAAGCTGTCTATCTATCTAGCCAGAGCAGGGACCAATCGATCGATCTCTCATGCACCGTACTCATATGATGGTCTAGATAGGGGCAGTTGCGCGCGCATGAACTTAATCACGCACGAGAGAGAGGATACGATAATTACTCATTAATGCGCTATATACTAGTATATGCTCAAAACGGGTCTAAAGAACTACAGGGAATACAGGGACCACATGCTGAGAGAGATCGGTGAACAGCAAAATCTCTTCCGTACGTGCCTTAATTAGTCTTGTTTATACTGATCCTATTCATCGTCATCTCGTTAATTAGCTACAACTGCAGATGGCCGTTGGAGAGTTCAGGTAGTGCAATGGTAATTGGTACATATACTACACTACTACGCTAGTACAGTATACTGCATAGTCGACTCTGCGCGTACATACGTATGTACCCCTTGGGCAAGTCGAACTCCTTTTTGCGCGCGATCATAATGTCATCACTGCATGTATGTCCTGCGTCGTTGTGGGCAGTACTACCACATGCACGTAAGGTCGTGAAAGATCATTCTATATATCAAAGCGCTTCCAGGCTGCTTCCAGGCGAGGCCACGTCGCCCGCCCTCGCCGCGCTAAGCCACGTCACCCGAAAAAACCAAGCCCATTCGATCATCTCGCCAAATCAAATCCGGCCGTCCATACATAATTTATATATAAAACGATTTTTTTCGCCAGGCCTTCAGCAACGTGGGCGCACTGGCCACTTGGCTAGCCGAGCTAGCTCTCGCTCGGGAGACCAGCGTTCGATTCCCGCGGGCGCGTCCCGCTGCGCTGCATTTTTCCGGCCCCCGCTCGCGCGCGTTTTCCCGGCTCCCGCTAATGCCCTCTGCTAGCTTCCATTATTTTTTTCGGCTAGCTTCCGCTAATACACGATGCGGCTCCCGTTAATTTTTTCGGCTTCCGCTAATTACCCAGAGCTGGGCTTAACACTGCAGACTAGCGTTTCGGAACTCCACGGCGTGGGCTGCTGTGTATTTTTTACCTTTCTAATCTCGTTTTTTGTAGGCCACAGAAAAACATACAAATTTGAAATTTCTCAAAAATTAAACCATGGTTGCAAAAAGAACATCTACAAAAAATTTAGTATTACTCATAATTTTTTAAAGTCCAAATTTACAAAAACGATGGCTCTTTCTTATTAAGGGCATATTTTTTCGTCGATTAACACTTTTCGGCTTTATTTATTGTGGGTCACAAAAAATTCTAAAAATTGAAAGTTTCCGAACCATGTCTCCACAAAGAACATCCAAAAATTTTTTAGCCATGTCTGCACAAAGAACATCCAAAGTTAAAAATTTTCAAATAATAAAAGTTTTCATAATGCAGAATTATAACTAAGGCTTTCAATTTTGGTGGGATATAATACTTTTCTATGGTTTAGGGTTTAGAATGAAATAAAAAAAAGAATGAAGAGTTTCGTATATAAACCCTAAACCATATAATACTTTTGAATGACGAAATAAAAAACGCTAAACCATTCATTTTAGCTTTTATACTTAGCTTAAAAGATCCTGTAGAATCAGACCATTGTAAAATTGAGCCGTAATTTTATCCTACGATTTCATGCAAATATTTAAATATTACACAAGAAACATAATAAATAATTGATAAATAATGGGGATGAAGGATAAAAAAACTTTGAGAAAATGTAGTTAGAGTTTAAGGTCAGCGGTTCATGGAATGAACAATGAAAAACAAGGCTTAAAAATGGAGCCATAACCATAATTGCATGGCAAGGTCCATCAAAATATTTAGACGTTAAAAATAAATATTTTCACAGAATTGATTGCATCATTCTATCAGCTGAAATTTTGCTCAAAATCCTTTAAATTTTTAGCAACAACATTTTAATGGGCTATTTATTTGAACCTGATCGAAATAGAACGTTAGTTATTTCTTTAGGCCAATTCTTTATCGCTTAGACCAAACGGTCGGCGCGCCACGGGCGCGCTTATATTGCTAGTTAATATACAACTTGTAAAAGTGAGGTGACTACTGACTAGTACAGAGTAAGGTGGAATATGCCCTAGTATGAAATTTGAGATTTGGCTTCGTAAAAGAGATGCATTTGAGGATTTCTGACACGTGCTCCTAGGGTCACATGTAAATCAATTTGCATCGGTCTCTTTGCAGTGACAAATTGGCAATCAATAACTTCTATCCTATAAATCTATTTGGACATTATAACTGTGCTAGCTAGAAGGATTTCTGGATGAATACATGCTAGCCGGGAAGTGTATAAACTCATCTACAGCAAGAGAGGTACGCATGCATGATTTTTAATTTTAAGGTGATGTAGAGAGGTGTATAATAGGATCGACTAGCTAGTTAAGCTAATTGCAACAGTACTATATATACGCATAATAATGGCTAGGATCCGATGGCTCGAGCAAGTACAATACTATAGAAAATGTTGTCCATAGACAACTGTTATTTATAGCAAGTCGTCATATCACTTATAAACGACAACTTATATAATGATATAGAAAATTATTTATTTGTAGACAACTCTATACAACACACAATTACCTTGGTTCACATGCTATAGTCGACTACAAGTGTATAGATAACTCTTTCGTCTTTCTTGTTCATCCACAACAACAAATAGATGATATGGCAACTCTTATAGCCAACTGACATGGAGGATTATTGTACACGCTCTTTTCGACTTATCTAATTTGCTGATAAGCTAAACCTCGAGAGCTTTCTAAACCACTTTGGAAAGTCGAACGCACTTCGTTCGACTTGCTAATACATCTTTGAGACAAAAAATGAAATAAAAATTCTAATATGTTTTCATTTCCAAAACTAGACTCAAGTAAATAAGTAGATCAACATAAACGCTGTGAGAGTTTTCACGTATACTATTAAGATAGTGCTGTGAAAATTTATGGTTATCTTCATCGAATCCCTCACGCGTCGTCATTGTTGTTGTGTCGTTATTATTGTGTTCTGCTTAATTATAGGATTTAATTATCTGCTCGATCCGTCCTTAATTAGACCGTGGATGCTATTGTGTGACATCCTAATAAAAATTTATTAGGTGTCTCAAGTTTTTTCACATAAAGCAAAGGTAATATTACTAAATTATTCATCTCCTTTAAGCCTTTAGCTGCCCTGTGGGCCACTTCCTTCAAGCCATTAGCTGCCCTGTGGTCACTTCTTCCGTCAATTCATGCCCATATTAGCCCGTAAATCCCTTCCGGCCCGTTTAGAGGCAAACCAACAACCCCCTGTGCTCCACCCCCTTATAAACCCCTCTCAGCACTGTGCAACAACACCCCACTCCTTTTCCCCCAAACCCTAAATCGTCGGCACTTGGATCTCACTTCCCGAGCATTGTTTTGAGGTAAATCTCTTTCTCTGGTGTCCAATTAATAGTTTAGGTCACACCATCGTGTAGATCTCATCGAGTCAATCAATTTGCATATGCGGATCGCTTAATTTGGTGGAGAAACGCACCTGTTAGAGCTCGCCGTAGTTACGAAGCACCACAGTCGTCGGCGATCCTCGACTAGTCTATCCTTGACTAGTTGTGTAGGACTGCATTAGGATTCACTATAAAATGTGTCTTGTGAGGCGTATGCTTCGTGATGGTGTTTTTGATTAAACTCTAAACAACTAAAACTAGTGTGATTGCGTAGGAATGGCCCGCGGGTAGTGATGGTTTCGGTAATGTGGTGAAGATGAGAGAGTCTCCTCTAATAAGGACTCAAGTTTGTGTATTGCTAGACCAAACGTTACCATATAGCCGCTTGTGCCTTCGGCCCTGGCATAGTACCCTACAAAACCCACTAACAACTTGCTCGTAGGTTGCCCAGTTACGTTTCGTCACTTTTTTCCTAGGAGGAGGTTTACAATCTCCCCAAGGGGGTAGGTGCATTCCTGAGACGCACTATAAATCCGTGTCGTTAGTCTCAGCTAGAACAGAGGTTTAGCATCACCGAAATTCCGTATTCCATGCGGCATTCGATCGCCTATGATATACGAACCAATTGGTCTAAAATGGGTTTGTGCCATAGGTGTTGAACGATCTACTCTACACAAGTGTGGGCTTACAGGGCATAAACCCTTTCTTTCAGTCCTGTGGGGCCCCACTGGCGTCGCCCCACTCGCACCGCGCTGCTCGTACCCATCGCCAGTGACATGCGGGCCCCGCCAAGCCGTGGGCCCCGCACGTTAACCGTAGCCGCTTCGCACGCCCTCCCGCGCGCGACGCGTGGTGACACGTGCCACGCGCACACGCGGTGATTGCGCCACACTCACTGACCCGTGGGTCCACCGCCCACATCAGCGCCGTGTCGGCCAGATTGCCACGTGGTGTGACACGTGTCAAGCCATGTGTCATGGCATGTCAGCACCAAGACCGTTTTCCCCACTGCCATGTGGCATGCCACGTCAATGCCACGTGTCAGCCACATGTCCTGCCATGTCATCACCCGAGACCCGTCCCTACCACGAGTCATGCCACGTCACCGTCGACTGTCGCCACCTGTCGCCGCGTCACCCCACCGCGTCAGCACCTCCACCGTTGCCACTGTTCCATGGGTCCCGCCTGTCAGTCGCTGTGCGACGCTGACCCGTGGGCACCTGTCAGTCGTAGCTGCGTCGCACCAGACTGGGCCATGCTGGGTGGTGTGCGCGCGCACGAGGGACAGAGTGAAGGTGCATGGGCCGGTTTCGGCTGTTCGGTCCAATTAGGGGTAAATTAGGTTTTTCCTTTTTGGGGAATTTTCTATTTAACCCGAAACTTCCCTGAATTGTTTAGGGAGCTCCGTAACTCTAAATTAGGTGATTTTAGAGCCTAAAATTTACATTTTTATCCTAGAATTTGTCTGTATTTTTATTACTTATTTTCTCTGTACTGATTTTGCTATTGTGTTTTTATTCGTCTTTCCGCATAGACGGTGGTTGCGACTGTTGTCCTGATTGTTGCCCGAAGCAGGTGTTGGGCTCACAGAGTGCGGAGCTTTTCGAAGGCAACCATAGATTCATTTTTCTCTCCTAGTTTTACAATTAAAAATATCTACTTTTCTGCTTGAATTGACCGCATGCATATAAGCTTGTGTGTGAGTTCCTAGACATATTAATATTTCATTAATGTGCCCCAGCCACCTTTGTGAACCCGTTATTATGTTCCTAGCCTATCCTTGACTAGTTGTGTAGGACTGTATTGGGATTCACTATAAAATGTGCCTTGTGAGGCGTATGCTTCGTGATGGTGTTTTTGATTAAACTCTAAACAACTAAAACTAGTGTGATTGCTTAGGGATGACCCGCAGGCAGTGATGGTTTCGGCAATGTGGTGGACATGAGAGGGTCTCCTCTAATAAGGACTCAAGCTTGTGTGCCAAACTTTACCGTACAGCCACTTGTTCCTTCGGCCATGGCTTAGTACCCTACAAAACCCACTAACAACTTTCTCGTAGACTATCCGGTTACGTTTCATCACTTTTGCCCTATAAGGAGGCTTGCAATCTCCCCAGAGGGGTAGGTGCGTTCCTGAGACGCACTATAAATCCGTGCCGTTAGTCTCAACTAGAACAGAGGTTTAGCATCGACGAAATTTTGTATTCCGTGCGGCGTTCGGTAGCCTATGATGTACGGACCAACCGGTCTAAAATGGGTTTGTGCCGCAAGTGTTGAACGATCTACTCTACACAGGTGTGGGCTTACAGGGCATAAACCCTTTCTTCATCCATTAAGGGGTCAGTCACTTTTCTGGGCCGGGATCGAGAAGTGGAAGTCATAAAAAAGAGATGTTTCTCTTCGCACCTGAATGGCTTAATTGGGGAACGCCCCTAGGTGGTGTCCAGAAGTAGTAGGCGTCCTACCGTAGCGGGCACCGGTGAGGATGGGGAAACCAAAAGAAAGGGGCAGGCGAAGTGGTGGGCATAGTAGGCTGTAAAAGTTTTATATCGTATCTCCTACTGGATGAGACAGGCTTGTGGGGAAATTTGTACACACTCTGCAGAGTTAAAAGTATCATGTTAGCCGTGTTCACAGTCATGGACGGGGCGAGAGGTTTGCACATGTAGATCCACTCTTTTTATTAATTAAACTTAACTAGAATAGGTTGGGTTTGGCCTGGTGTGTGATGCACCTCCCGTTGATGATTCAAGATACTATTTATGATCATGCCTTCACTTAATAAAATTGGTCAATTAAAATTTGACTAGAATTAGGTTTTGGATAAAATAGCCATTGTCCTTGCATACATGCTAAGTATTGTTTGCCGGGTAGCTGCGTACTCATTAAATCTCTCGCGAACATATTTGTATTCAGATTTCGGTCAGGACCAGGAGTGCCCTGACGGGGGTGAGCAGGACTAGAGAAGGTGTCCGGGTCTACTCCTTGGGATTTATCGCAGTTGTTTATTTTCGCTACTCTGATGTTCTTATTATGCAATGTTATTTAATCCTGATGGACTATTTAAACTGGAATGCCAGTTCCTATTGTAATAAATGATACTACATTTTATCTGTATTTCATTTTAATTAAATGCATTGTGATAATTCCACCGTATTGTCCATCATGAGATACTAGACTGGGACTAGTATCGTCTCGTGGTGTTGAATTCCCTATACAACTATACAAGTACCGGGGTCACTTCATATTGCTAGCTTTTGATATAGCAGCAGTACTCCGTATCTCACAAACTTTAATTCGGCCTGGGCCAGCTACTTATTATATATATATACCAAGAGAGAGGTATCCAGTATAACAGGTACCAACAGAACCTTTTCACCTGTCCCGTAAGAGAGACTGCAGGGACCGGTGGAGTACACATCGATCTGATAAGCTTGTAATTAAAGCCCCTGCGCTTGTGTCGCTCCCATGCAGCCTATACATCACGGCCACTGCTGGATCCCAATCCCATGAGGAGGGCCATGCATGTCAACCGAGATCTGCTCACTATAGTACGTACTCCTATAGTCCTGTAGCTAGCTAGCCCATCCCTACCAGCATATCGATCGATCTCGGCCCCCCCTGTGAGATTAATTGGTGCATGTGAGGGTAGAACCATCCGCATCCAACCACATCCCAACAAGGTGCGTTAAGGCCCTGTTCAGACGACGGTGCAATGCAATGCTCCGCCGGAGGGAACCGGATCGATCGTCTCGCCTGATCGGCTAATCAATCGCGGTGGTACATGCCAGATTGCTAGCGGCGGGATACATGCATGGCAGGTGAAATCTGCGAGTCACGTGTAAGTGTGTGACAGAAGTAATATCACTTCATTGTAGCAATATATATCGAGCTAAGTTGAGCACATTTTGGCTTAGATGCAGATATGGCAGCATTTTTTGGACCAGCGTACCGTTGCCTCTCTTCTTATTCCTCTCCCCGCATCCCACCATGTATCCCTTGTTGGAGCCGCCCCCAGCCCAACTTCCTTGTAGTCTCATCGGATTCAAACCACTTAGTTTATCTTAGCTTCTACCATCCTGTTGTCTGAGTCATTTTTCTTCCTGTCGTCGCTGCTAGGGATCCATGCAATAAGGTAGTCATGGCTTATGGGACTTCAGGTGGCGACTATATATATACAACTTAACTATAGTGACGATGTGCTTAAGTTGTGTGGGGGTGATGGAGGCGTGTGTAGAACAGATCTGTTCAAACCTCGGGCTGGATCGGGCTTCGAGCTAGGCCAAGCTTCAGATCGGACTTGGAAAAGCCCGGTCCGACGGGACTAGGCCCAAGCCCGGGCCGAGCCGGCGTGCCGGTCCTCAATTTTGGACCCTAGACCGATCCGAAGCGTGGCCTGACCACAACTTAATTTGCTGTTTTGCCGGGCCAAGCTGGGCTGGGTCGAACTTGCCGGACCAGACTTTCCATGATTAGGTCTAGTGTAGAGGAGGCACTATGGTGTTCTATATGGAAGGACATGATCACAATCTTGAAAAAAAACACCGCCCCCGCGTCGCTCCTCCTGCGCGGCGACTCGGGCGGCTCCAACCCTAGCTGCCGCCGCCCTATGCCCTCCCTTCTCTCCGTCTCGCCGCTGCCAGAGGGGCTGGCCGGGAAGCCCGTGCGGGCCCCCAGGACGGCGGCGGCGAGGCCCTCCAGCCCGGATCTGTCACGTGCGCCCAGATCCACGCAGGGGGAGGGAGCTCGTGGCCATGGCGACGCCGGGCGAGCCGAGGTGGGGCCTGTATGCCCATGGGCGAGGCCGGCAGGGGTGCGGCTCTTCATCGGCGACGTCGTTGAAGTCTTGGCGGCGGCCGGTGCGGGTGTTGGCCAGCCGTCGCTGC